>APFE030957927.1:126108-144845 GCA_000404065.3 Pinus taeda
ACTGATATGCAAAAATAATTCAAAGTGTAAATAAGGAAGATTTGGTAAAAGAACTAGATAATACTGATTCACTCCCCCTCTCAGTATTATTTTCAACAGCATCTACGAGGATTTCTCGGGTTGATAGGGTATTATCGCAAGTTTATTAAGAATTATGGGAGAATAGTAGCACCTCTAACAACATTATTGAAAAAATATGCATTTTCATGGACTCCGTAAGCAACAAAGGCCTTCGAAAATCTTAAAGAGGCAATGTGACAAGCATCGGTCTTAGCCACACCGGACTTCACAAAAACCTTTATTGTGGAATGTGATGCTTCAGGAAATGGAATTGGTGTTGTTCTAATGAAAAATGAAAGACCAATTGCTTTTGAAAGTCGTCCAATCAAGGGAAAGTTTTTACATGAAGCTATTTATGAGAAGGAAATGTTGGCAATACTCCATGCACTTAAGAAATGGAGACCCTACCTAATGGGAAGACACTTAAAGGTAAAAACGGATCATGATAGCCTTAAATACCTTTTAGAACAAAGATTATCCTTTGAAGAGCAACAAAAGTGGGTCACAGAGATGTTGGGTTATGACTTTGAAATCATCTACAAAAAAGGGAAGCAAAATGTGTGGCAGATGCACTCTCAAGAAAGGATGAGGATGTGGAAGCATTGTTGTGCGCCATTTCTATTATCCAACCAGATTGGATAAATGAAGCAAGGGAGGAATGGAAGAATTACAAAGAAGTGTGGGCACTTATTCGAAAGTTACAACAAGATTCCAGTACGTCTGATACATTTAGTTGGCAAAATGGATCTTTATGGTACAAAGATCGCTTATACCTCTGTAAGAATTCCCAGCTAAAACAAAAGATTCTTATGGAATTGCACACTTCTCCCTTAGGAGGGCACTCAGGATTTTTAAAAACTTACCACAGGGTTAAGAAGGACTTTTTTTGGGATGGCCTTAAATCAGATATTCAAAACTTTGTGGCGGAATGTTTGGTTTGCCAACAAAATAAAGTTGAAACAATTAAGACACCGGGTCTATTACAACCTTTATCCATTCCAAGCCAACGTTGGAGGAGGTTTCAATGGATTTTGTCACAGGTTTACCCAAGTCTGAGGGAAAGAGTGTCATCATGGTGGTAGTTGACAGACTTACCAAGTATGCACACTTTTGTGCATTATCACATCCATTTAAAGCCAGTACAGTTTCTAGTGCATTTATGGAAACAATCAAAAGCTACATGGAAACCCAAAGATTATTGTAAGTGACAGAGATCCCATTTTCACTGGAAATTTTTGGACAGAATTATTTTCTTGTCTTGGTAGTCAGTTAGCTCATAGCTCATCTTATCATCCTCAATCTGATGGGCAAACTGAGATAGTAAAACAAATGTTTGGAAGGATATCTTCGTTGCTTTGTATCTGATAAATAGACACAATGGGTCAAATGGTTGCCTCTAGCTGAATGGTGGTATAACACTTCCTTCCATACAACAACAAAAATGACCCCATTTATGGCACTTTATGGGTATCAGCCACCATCCATCACATCATATTTAAGAGAAAATTCTAAGGTTCAAGCAGTGGAACATCACATCGAACATCAACAACAAGTCGACCAACTCTTAAAGGATAACCTCGTGTTGGCACATAATAGAATGAAACAACAGGCAGATCAACATCGCAACGAAAGAAGTTTTGATGTAGGTGATTGGGTATTCCTACGGCCACAACCATATAAGAAAATGTCCCTTAAGCAAGCTAAGAAGGATAATAAATTATCACCAAAGTATTATGGTTCGTACAATGTGTTGCAAACGATTGGTACTATGGCATACAAATTGGAGCTTCCTGCAGCTTCTCGATTGCACCCAGGTTTCCATGTTTCATGTTTAAAGAAGGTTATAGGCGACAAGCTCCCAATTCAAACAATATTGCCAGAACTTGACAAGGAAGAAAAAATTATATTGGAACCGGAAGCAGTCACAGAAACAAGAACCCAACAGCTACAAAATCAATCAATTTCGGAGTATCTTATCAAGTGGAAGAACTTATCCGCTGAAGATTTTGCATGGGAGGATGAGAATTTTGTATAGAAGCATCCAAAACTACTCAAGCATTGAGGAAAACACTTTTTTGAAGGAGAGGGACATGTTGGGTCCCTATAATACTAGTGATTACCCCATTATTATTGTAGTTGCATCCTTTATTAATATTGTTGTGCCCCTATTATCCCCATATTGTTATTATTGTGCCCCATAGAATCCTTCTATTGTTATTTTTGTGGCTTTATATTATTATTGTTAGGTTAGCTGGGTTATGTTGTGACTCCTTAGACTCCTATATATAGAAAGAAGGTTTTGCATTTGAATCATCGAAGAGTTGTTCATTTATGTAATGTAAAGAAGGTTGCCCCCTCGAAGAGGCCGAATTCTAAGGTGTTCAACTATCGTTTCTTTCTTTTTGTGGGCTAGTTTCATAACACATGTATGAAGTTGCTACATGAAAATAAGGTAGTTAAGGGGCTACAAGAGCTAATCACTAGGTGCGTAGGATCAGGAGAGAGTGCGTAGTCTAAAAACTTGGAAAACATGCTCTGCGCACCAGGCGGGAAATGCGAATGACAGCGCAAATTGGTGAGTATGAGATGGATCAAGTCATCCTTGATTTGGGGTCGGATGCGAATTTATTGCCTAAGCAAACGTGAGAATGCATGGGTAGGCCCACTTTTTACAGTGGTCTCCCATTCAACTATGGATGGCCAACCAGAAAAATATCTTATCGATGGGAAGATTGCAAGGGGTGACAGTGGACACCGCAGACAGACTTTGAGATAATAGAAATTGTTGATTATAGTAGTCCATACCCTGTGTTTCTAGGCATAGATTGGGCCACGCACATGAATGGGGTCATCAACTTAAAAAAATGAGAGATGACATTCGAGAAAAAGTCACTCCGTGTTATAGTTCCGCTGGACCCAGCCAAAGGAGCATGCTACACCCAACCGGTGTGCGACGAGGACAGTGATGATGAACTCAACTACATCTACTAGATAACAACACAAGACCAGGTTCAGATGAATCCTAGAGCAGATGGGAGAATCTCATGGGAACACGATAGTTCCTACACATCGGATTCAGATGAGGAGATAAAAACATGGCAGAACCGATTGCATGAATTCACGACACTCAACTGTAACATGATGATTAGATCACTGCAACACGTGACAACCGAGGTAATGAAACGACCAGTGGATGATGGTGCAACAAATGGGGAGGACTTCATCAACCTCTGCGGAACTTCAATCATAGAGCAGAAGCAGCAGGGCACACCAAAAGGAGCGCTGCGCATGAAAATCACACCAGTGTGGAGTCCACATAGGAAGATGAGGTGGAATGGGCGTGAAGGTAGAAGGAAGATGCATGTATGGGTTGGAAGACTTCCGCAGTGAATGCAGCCAAGGCAACCACTATGAAGCAGTTCAGGTACCTGTCTACAACGAAGGGTATGGTTGTATGTTGTACAACCATCAACCCAACTGAATTTGCAGGTGACAGGGGTTCGCTAGGCCAATAAGGCCGTAAACATAGCAAGGTCTGCGAAGAGAACTCTATCCATGGTCAGACACGATGAAACCAGGAAAGTGAAGAGAATTTTCCCAACCACTGCCCTTGCAATTCGACTTGAATGAGAGGACCTGGACAAAGGGACCCAGCAGTTGTAGGAAGTTATTCGGTGTGGCAGCTTGAGACTTTGCAAACTTGAGGAAGAGGGGGAAAGGCTAAGGGGGAAAAGCACGAGGCTAGATGAAGAAATTGGAAAAATAGAAATCGAAGTCGTACAAACGGGCTGCAAGAATTTGAAAATAAGGGGACCGGACCTGGCCGACCCTCCTACGATACTAGAACGAGTTATGACCCTGCTATCATGGTTGTGACTGCACACTACTGAACAAGGGAGCACAACACGTGATGGTGTACTTGATTCGAAGGTACAAAAAGGGTGCCCACAGCCTGGGCTAGCAAGGAAGAGGAAGTCTCGCACGAGGGGTGAGACCACCTAACTATCTGTAGGAGGCCCAATCTCAGTGCTCCACGCAATTGAAAGAGGGTGCGTGACTATAAAGAAGTCTTTAGGAAGGGTGCGTGATTCGGACGTGGTGCGCAGGACTAGTAGGAAGCATAGAAAGAGTTTGTGTACCAGGGACTGTGCTGCCGCATGGGAAGGATGGAAGGTGACTGTTGTAGATAATGTTCATGACAAGATGTTCCATTTAAGACACTGAGGAGCGGGTGGCGGGCCATGAAGACACAGGGTTGAATGGATTTGCCACCAAATTCACATTAATGAGCCACGAACGAGGAGCATGGCTGAATTTGAAGTCGAAAAGGTATATAAAGCATAGGTGGCTTGTTACCACACACCCTTTGGGCCCTTGCATAGTAAGTTGTTCTGTGTTCAAATAGAGAGGTGTAGGATGAATGAGGTAGTCGTAAAAGGAAGCCCACGGTTTCAAGTATTACCAAAGGTAATACAGGAGTCCCTACTCAGTTTGATATCCACAACCAAGGATGTTATGCCGAGCTCTGTGTCATAGATGGGAGGGACGGCCGAAGCTCTTAAATCATCCTAGATGCTGTGGAACAAGAAGAACCAACAGGTAGCAGGACTGGTCCGGATGTCTCCACGGAATCCGTGATTCGGAAAATTATTGATGGAGGAAAAAGGCAAAACCGTTACTATTGAGAGCGATGAAGAGGAAGAGGATCCTTAGACCTTTATCAAAGAAATCGAACCAGAAGAAGAAATGGAAGAAGATATCCAGCCAATACGGTCTCCAACAAAGTGGCCTAAGTATGTTCCTCCAAGGAAAGGGAAGGCCAAGGTACCTAAATATTTAGATGTCATTGACAGCACACTCATCACCCCATCTCTCCCTAAAGGGGTTCTGTTCGAAGGAACGATGGCTGGCTACATCCCTACTATGAAATTTGAAGACTAGGACCTTGCAGATACTGAGAAGTTTCCCCATTTGGAAACTAGTGAACTGATGGAGCAAAGCACAGAGGGAGCTGTTACGACATTCCAGTCATAGGAATGGCTACAAAAGGTGGAGGAAGTCAGGCTACTCTGCCTCCTGTCAATTCCACATTTTCATTGGGCCCCCATTACAATATTGGTCATCAGGCAACTGCTCTACTTGGTAAATGATGGGTACTTATGGCTAACTTTCCCTGCATGGCTAACGTGTTATAGGGTACAAACTGAAATGTGAGCCCTCGACCCAAATGCGAGGATGGCGCGCGCTGGATTTCAGGGGCATGATCGAGGACGAGGTGGAATGGGACCAGGAAGGGGTCGCGGACAACTAATTTGTTACAATTGTAGAGGGATAGGGCACCATGCCCACGATTTTACCAACCCAACAAGGATATCATGTTTGTATTGTGCTCAGTCTGATCATGAGACAAAATACTGTCCTTTGTTGATCACAAGGATGCATGAAAAAGGGGTATTCCAACCCCCTCCGACTCAGAATATACAAATGATGAGGTTTGAGCCACATGAAGAAGACTCGAATGTAAACATGATGCTCAAAAGAAGTATGACCATGGGAGATGATAAGGGGAAGTAGCCAGATGAAAGTACGCAGGTGTGCAGGGGTCCTCCAAAGGAACCCGAGTTTGACTTAGAACATGAAAAGGAGACATTAATGGAAGCTGAGAAGAGCTTCACGAAGGCCTCCACTTCAGATAGTAAGGATCAACTAGAACCAGGAATGGATCCTTCAATGCTCACTACCTTTCTGGAGACATGCATGAAACTATTGTGTGATAGAAAAGCAGTTAAGGGACTACAGGAACTGATCACCAGGTGTGCAGGTTCAGGAGAATCGCGCGTGGTCTGAAAACTGGGGAAGCATGCATTACGCACTAGAAGGGAAATGAGGTTGATTGCGCAAATTGGTGAGTATGAAATGGATCAGGTAATCCTAGATCTGGGTTCAGACGTGAATGTATTACCAAAGAAAACATGGGAATGCATGGGAATGCATGGGAAGACCCGCATTACAATGGTCCCCTATTCAATTATGAATGGCAAACCGATAAAAGATTTTTCCCATGGGCAGATTACAAGGGGTAATAGTAGATATTGAAGGTGTGAGCGCACAGGTGGATTTTGAAGTAATAGAGATTGTCGATGACAGTAACCCCTATCCCGTGCTACTAGGAATAGACTGGGCCACCGATATGAATGGAGTCATAAATCTGAAGAAGCACAAAATGATCTTCGACAAAAAGTCACTATGCATAGTAGTACCATTGGATCCAGCCGAAGGAGCGCACTACATTGAACCAATGCACGATGATGATAGTGATGATGATCTTGATTGTATTTACAAGATAACTGCGTGAGACCAGGATTGGGTGAATCTGACTGTAGATGGGGGAATCTCATGGGAGCATGAATGCTCCTACACTTCAGATTTAGATGAAGAAGTAGAGCGATGGTAGAATCAGCTGCACGAAGTAACAATGCTTAATTGCAACATGATGGTTAGATCACTGCATTACGTGACAACAGAGGCAAGGGAGCTACCGACATATGATGGATTGTCAGCGGTGGATGAATTTCTAAGAAAATTTGAAAGTGTAGTACCAGAACAACAGTGATTCGATGTGTTGAAGTGGGTGCTATGCACAACACCCGCACGATGGTGCGGTACGTATCAAGGAACTTTTGAGGACTGATGCGGATGTAGAAGGATGATGCGCCTATGATTTGGGAAACCGCAAATATGACTAGTAGACAAATATGATGGACGACATGACCCACTCATGCGCCTCGCAAAATGAACCAAGGTCTACGCGGAAGAGCCATAGCCTGAATGGGTACATTTATTCTACCATTCCCTGGATGTCATACCCATGAACTGGTATACTGAAACAGAGCTCCGACATGGTACGGGCGAATGGGATGTATTGCATGAGGGATTTTTGTTAACATTCACATTTGAAGACTATTGGTCAGATACTGTTGACGATGCACTGCAAGCAGTAAAAGCCGCCATCTTCAAAATACCACAAGAGCCAATGGAAGTACTTCAGCCAGTATGGGAAACACAGTTAAGCAATGCCCTAGAGTGTTATAAAATGCAGGTGGAAGAGGATGATGAGGACCCACGAAATATTAATATCCCAAAAATAGAGGGCTGTCATGAGGTTCGAGGACCATCAATTGAGGATCCCGACATCACTGCGCCACTAAAAAAAAAGTAGGTAAACATTGGCATAGAATCAGAGCCAAAGTACGTGATGCTTGGGGACTATTGGGATCATTCTACCATAGATAAGGTTTCTAAGTTACTCTACGAATACCAAGACTTGTTCCCGACCAAAATTACGGACTTAAAAGGGGTCATTAGTGACTTAGGGATGGTGAAGATCACTCTTAAACTGGGCATGAAGCCCATTAAGCAGTGGCCTTACTGTTTGAATCCAAAGTATAAAGAAATGGTCCATGCCAAATTAGACAAAATGCTCATAGCCAGAATTATTGAACCAGTAGAAGAATCTGACAGGGTGAGCCCTATGGTAGTGTAGGAGAAAAAACAAAAAGGCGAAATAAGAATATGCGTGAACCTCAGGAAGCTTAACGATGCCTATGTACATGATCCATTCCCGACACCATTCACAGATGAAGTATTGGAGAATGTTGGCAGTTAAGAAGCTTACTCATTCATGTATGGCTTCTCAGGGTACCATCAGATCAAGATCACACCGGAAGATAGGAGCAAAATGAACTTCACAACAGAATGGGGTTGCTTTCAATACACCATTATTCCCTTTGGACTGAAGAATACGCTAGCTATATTTTCGCGCATCGTGGTGGCCACGTTCAAAGAATACATCCACAAGTTCTTGGAAGTCTATCTGGATGATTGGACTATCTTTGGATTTGTTAAACACCATGTAGCGACCTTACGTTTTATGTGGAATACTTACCGCCGACACCAGATTGCACTAAACCTTAAGAAGTGCACCTTCCTCGTTCCCTTTGGAAACTTGCTAAGACATGTGGTCTGCAAACAAGGTCTAATGGTGGACCCTGCAAAGATTGTTATCATTTTAAATTTGGAAGCACCGCGAAGTGTTAAACAACTGCGCGCTACTCTGGGGCACAATGGATACTATAGGAAGTTCATCAAAAGTTATGCCCAAATAATAGCACCGATGGAAAAGCTACTGAAGAAGGATGATACATATTGTTGGAATGATGATTGCATGAAAATTTTGGATGTTCTCAAGGAGAAACTGGCATCTACTCCCATCCTAGTATTCCCAAAATGGGACGTGGAATTTCATGTACATGTTAATGCATCGTGTATTGCGCTGGGAGCCGTACTCAAGCAGGAAGGCACGGAGGGCGTGGATCACCCAATCACTTTCACAAGTAAGATACTATCCAAAGCCAAAAAGAACTACTCTACTACTAAGCACGAAGGGCTGGCAATGGTGTACGTGCTCCAAAAATACCGACACTATTTACTTGGTGGACATTTTAAGATGTATACCGATCATTCCGCATTAAAATACCTGCTGAACAAGCCTATGTTGGGGGGACGCATATGCAGATGGCTTTTACTATTTCAAGAATATGAATTTGAGGTCATCGTCAAGTCGGTACGCCTAAATGCAAGACCAAATCACTTGTCACGAATTGAGACGGGCGAGGAACCAACAAATTTGGAGGATGGACTACCTGATGCACAACTCTTTGCAATACGCGTCATGGACGACCACTTTGAGGATATAATCCATTTTCTAACAATAGGGACTGCACCAAAGGAATACTTAGTCCAACAGAAGAAGGAATTAGTGGTGCATGCGACAGACTTTTTTGTCATCGTGGGGAACCTCTACAAAATGGGAAATAATGAGATATTACGAAGATACGTACCTGAATTTAAACGAGGTAAGATCCTCGTGGAAGCAGATGGGGGTGTTGTAGGAGGACACTATGCAGGACGCGCGATGGCATAGAAGATTCTTCGCGTAGGGCTATGGTGGCCAACCCTACACCAGGATTCGAAAGCGCACTGTCGGGCCTGTGACATATGTCAAAGGGCTGGGAAACCATCATGAAGAGACAAGATGCCACTAAATCCAAAAATGACACTATAGCTATTCAAAAAATGGGCAATCGACGTTGTGGGACCAATCAAACCTCAGGGAAAGACAGGTGCACACTACATCATCACTACGATGGAGTACTTGACACGATGGGCGGAAGCACAGCTGGTCAAGGACTGCACGACCACTATGGCTGCGAAGTTTTTATTCAAAGACATGTTGACATGATTTGGTTTTTCGAAAATCTTAACGAGTGACCATGGAACACATTTCTTGAATGAAACCATCAACGCACTCACAAAGGAGTTCTAGGTGTATCATCAACAAAGTACACCGTACCATCCGCAAGCTAATGGGACAGTAGAGGCATTCAACAAAACACTGGAGATTACACTAACCAAAGTATGTAACGCATAGCGAAATGACTGGGACCTACGCATACCTACTGTATTATGGGTGTACAGAACAACGTGCAAAAAATTGATGGGCCAAACACCTTTCCGGCTAGTCTATGGCACGAAAGTTGTCATGCCAATGGAATACATTGTACCTAGTCTGCAAATAGCAACACTCACAGGCATGTCAGAACATGAAGAATTGGAAGAAAGGCTTGCACAAATGGAAGAACTCGAGAAAGAATGATTTTTGGTTGGATTTCATCAGCATGTAAAGAAGCAGCGTGAAAAGGCCTGGCATGATCGTCATATCAAGTTGTGCACCTTCAAGGTAAACGACTTAGTACTATTGTACGACAGTAAATTTGAAAAATTCACGGGAAAATTTAGAATGCACTGGCTAGGACCATACATGGTTAAGGAGGTTACAGACAGAGGCACTATCCAACTAGTTAAACTAAATGGTGAACCCTTCCCTGGCAAGGTAAACAACAGTCACTTGAAGCCCTACATGGGTGGGCTGGCTATCTGACTAACCAACCACGTCACAGTCTTCGTGATCCGAGGAGCTGGACTAGGGCGCGGGGCTATAAACACACGCAACAGATGCTGCTACCAAGGTCAGGAAACAATTCAGCAAGCATGCAACAAGCCCAACAAATAGCAAGACAGTGCGCCGCAGACCTCTGGGTAGTACGAGAATAGTTGGAGGGGCTCTGTGCCAAGATCACCACACCAGCAGAGTGACTCGGGATGAGTCACAATGATTGTGTTGGGGGCTTGTTGGGCATGGAATCCCCCCCGCAACATGTTTTGGGGCTCAAAGCCCAAGTTTTGGTCAAAGGTTTTGTAAGACTCCATGAATTTCGGGCACGGAGTGCGAAGTATAGGATGAGTCATAGGGTTGTCTGCCCTAAAATATTTTAATGTAATGTAAATTCATGTCAGCCTAACCATGGTCCGTGGACCATGGGAGTGTATAAATAGAGCGAGGCTCTAAGTTGTAAAGATAGCGAATTAGAAAGAGAAGAATAGGAATGGTTCAAGCATAGAAGAAGCGTCGAAGTGTATTGGCTCGTAGTAGTAGGAAGAGGCCCTACAGCTGAGTGTGTAGAGGCCTAGTAGAGTCCGCAGCTGAGTGCACGGACCCTGAAGCTAAGTGCACAGGGCAGTGTCTAGTTTGTAATTGGGATTGAAGATTAATAAAGATAAGGTTGATTCTAAATACTGTGTATTTGGGTTTCCTCTTGCCTTTGTGCATTTATATTGTTTGATGATTGTGCGCACTTATATGAAAGTTGAATGATAAAATGATAAATAAGAATACTGGGCTCACACAGATAAGTTAAGTACTATAATAATAATGCAGCAAGTATAAGGAATCAAGGTAATACTTTCTTCGCATTGTAGACAGAGCTGCTTGAAGGTAGCTTCACGGTTGCAAGGGACAGATAGCTGCACGAAGCAGCGTGTGCGAAGGGTCAAGCCGTAAACCTCCCAAAAATCATCAAGACATCCCTAGGGTGCGAAAACTTGGTTCCAGCACCCTCCCATATTACGTCGAGTGATACCTCAGTCTACGCACCGCGGACTGTTGCCAAAAGGGCCGATAGTTTCAGGATTTGTTTGGCTAAATCACCTCCAAACCTGGGTCAGGCCCATACAAGCCAACGGTGCTCACATTACCAGACCTGCAACAACCATTTGAGATTGAGACAGATGCCTCTGACTATGTTATCGATGCAGTTCTTACTCAGCATGGGCATCTAGTGGCTTATCACAATGAGACACTTTCAAACACAGTTCGAAAGTACCCCACTTACGACAAAGAAATTTATTCTATTATGAAGGCCTACCATCAATGGAAGCATTGCAATATGGGGAAGGAAATGGTCATCCACATAGATCACCGACCTCTACAGTTCATACAGACACAAGGGAAGTTGTAGATTAATTTCCATCATAAATGGTCCACCTATTTGCAACAGTACCATTTGAACATTAATTATAAGAAGGGTAGCACCAATAATGTTATTGATTGCCTAAGCTAACCACTATTCATGGAGTCAATCACTGTGCTCGACTCCTATGGGCACAAGACATCGGTGTCGCCACATCTTTACAAGAGCGATCTAGAATTTGGAAACATATACCAGACACTCCTGGAAGGTAAGAAAGCTCCAAATTTTCACCTTCAAGATGCACTGTTATGCCACCTAGGACACATTTTTGTTCCTTCAAGTGAGCATGCCAAGATGATTTGGGAGGCACACTACAGTCGGTTCATTGGACATTTCGGAGTAGAGAAAATAGTGGCAGTATTTCAAAATTATTTTTATTGATCGAAACTTCGTCGGGATTTTGGGAAGTACATTAAATCATGCACCACTTGCGCCATTGCCAAACCAACCATCAAAAAGCAAGGCCTGTATACTCCTCTACCTACTCCTAGCCAACCTTGGGAACCTGTCTCCATGGTTTACATGTCAGCCCTTCCTTATACTAAGAACAAAAACGATTGCATTTTTGTGGTCGTCGACAGATTCTCTAAGATGGCCATCATGGCAGCCTGCAAGAAGAGTATCACATTATAGTCCACTGCTAAAATCTTCTTTAAGCGAGTATGGGTACACTTTGGGACCCCACAATCCATTGTCTCAAATGGGAACATCAGATTCTTGATTACATTTTGTTCAAGTCTCTAGTCAATTCTAGATAAAAAAATTACTAAGTGCATGACTTTCCATCCCCAAGATGATGGCCAAATAAAGGTTGTCAACAGGATGATAATACACATTCTGCGCATGTACAACTTGAAGAATCCACACACATGGGATCAAAGTCTCCCCTATGTCCAACACAACTACAACAGATCTCTCCACAACTCAACAGGCCACAACCTCTTCCGGCTAGGGCTGGGATTTCAGCCATTATGCCCCATTGATGTTGCCATACCATTTTCAACCACTCAGGTAGATTCAGATCACGTTTAGTCCAAAGCTAAAAGGGCTAACAACTTCATTGAGTGCATTCAACACATTCGCCAGCAGCTCCATGATATATTGGATAGAGCCAATGCTAAGTACAAGCAACGTCATGATCAACATTGAGTGTGGCACAAGTTCCAATTGGGCAACAAATTTTTCCTAAATTTGCAGAAGGAGTGCCTTGCTGGACCCCCCCGCTAGCTTTGCCCGCTCTTATGGGCCATACACCATCCATCAAGGTCGTCAGTGACAATGCCTTTGAGCCCAACATCCCATCATTCCTTATTTTGCTCCTAGTGTTCAATGTATATCGCCTTCGGTCATACTTTCCACCATTGTTGAACACATCTGACATTGCAAAAAAACTCACACCAACAGAGCTCAACCTAGACTGCATCGAACAATCCACAAATGATTAGATTATGGACACACAGATCAAGAACACTCGCCAACAGAGGATACATCTATATCGATTTGTCAAAGCAGGCCAACTCCTTCACTAGGGACCAAGTTCAACAGAAATTTCCTCAGATTATGTTGGAGGTTCTACACATAATGGGCACCATTACTTCCTAAAGGGGGAGGAATGATCCAAGTGGATACTGGTGGCCACCTACCTATTCCACCTACACTCCCTAATCAGTTTCATATTTTTCCTTGTTCATTTCAACATTTACTATTTTTAGCATTTCTTTCGGGTCTTGAACTTCCGGAGCAGTTTTGACCCCCTAAACGACGTTTTTTGGGGGTCTGTGGTAGGCCCATAGCCTACAGCAAAACCCTGTAGTACTTAAAGAGACCTTTCCAATAATGTATCATACACACCAAATAGAGATAATATGACCAAGTTACGACCCTGGGAAGTTGGCTGCCCAACTAACCCCAATGGGGCCCACAAACTCTTGGTGTTACATCTCCTGGGGCTAGGGTTTTGTTTTTTTATGGTTTTCTCATGTTTTCCAATAATAAATAGGCCCTTAAGCCTCATTGTAACACTGTTTAGAGGCATGTAGTTGCCACATCTCTTATTAGAGATAAGTTATCATCGCCCGAGCTCTCTTATTTCCATTTTGTTTGTAAGCATAGTTCAATATTTTTCTATTAATAAAACGAAGTGTTTTTCTACCGAATCTCTATGTTTATGATTATATATGTAAGTTGTTACGTTCCTATTTAAGTTCGGATCACCTTCTCTACTTGATTGGATAAACATGCAAAGAACTGGAACATTACAAAACTGAGCTTAGAAATGAGGTTCCTAGAATAGATATGGGTATCATGGTTCTGCACAAAGATCTCCCCATGGAAGGATCATATTTTTCATCAAAACATCATTGAGCGAAAGAAATGGACCAAGATAAAGAAGAATGAATTATATATAATATATATATATATATATATATAATATAATATATATATATATATATATATATATATATTATATATATATGATGTTATAGTGTCACAAGCCCTTTTCATTTTTCTGCATGCATTAGAACCAGACAAAACACTTTCGCACAATTTTTTATTCACAAGGAAAAAGAAAAAGACAAAAGAAAAGACTAAACATAACACAAACAAACAAAAAAACTAAAAACAAGAAAAGAAATATGTACATCAGGCAGGGACACAACCTAGACTACTATTGAAAATACCATTTAGGATCTTGGCCATTGATAGGAAGAGAATCCATCTTCCCATCTAAGGATTTAAAATGATAAGTGTGGTGGCCAAGCCTTTCATGAACAACATATGGTTTGATCCATAGGGACTATAATTTACTGTGTTTCCCTTTCTCTTCGTGGGATTTATACCACTTTAATGCGAAGTCTCCCACATTGAACTACTTATTCCCCGCGGACTTGTTATCAAACCATCGCTTGATACATCATACGATTATGATGGATAACATTTTTTTTCTTTAGCTTTCCTTCTTCCTGTAACTTCAAAAGAGTGTCTAACCTACTTAAACAACAAGACAAGGCCTATCCAATGACTCTTGATAAAGTTGAAGGGTTGCTAGGTATATATTTGGAAGTAGGATGGCTTCTTTCCCATACATTAGAAAGTAAGGAGAAGTTTCCAGAGAGGGCTTAGGCATAACATGTTAAGGCCATAGAGCATTCACCAAAGCATTGTGTTAGTTCTTTTGTTTAAAGTAATTGGTTTTCTTAATAATGTGGATTAGGTTTTTACTTTTTGACTCAGCAAGACCATTACCCTATGGATATTAGTTAGATCAATTTTTCGAAACAAAGCCATTTTCTAATGCAAAATCATAAAGCTTAAGCAATGAGAAATAAGTTTGATTATTAAAGAAAAGAGACATAGGAATGCCAAACTTGGTGATGATGTTTTATTTGATGAAATTTATGACTTCTTCGTCATTCACTTGTTTAAGAGGAACTACCTCTATCCATCATGTGAAATAGTCTGTAGTAGTTAGGATGTATCAGTGCTTCTTCAATGAGTTTGGAAACATTTCACCAATGACATTCATTCCCAATTGCTAAAAAGGCTCTTCTACAACAATGGACTACATTGGGGCAACTAATTTTTTGTTACAACCAACACTTTTCTGACAAACTGGATGCTTGTAGGCATAATCATAATCATCCTTCAAAAGTGTCGGCCAATAGTAACTAGGTTGCATGATTTTGTCAGAAATTGTATCACTCGCATAATGTCCACTGGCTAGTCTATTGTAGAGATCTCGTAATACCCTTTCTGAATCAAGTGCTTCCAAAAATCTGTGCAGGACCCCATTATGGTGCTTCTCAAAAAGCACTCCATGTACCAACTGATATGATAGATATTTAAGTAGAATGGTCATCTTTTATCCTACTAATAAATGTGAGGGAAAGGTACGATGCTTAAGATATTATCTCTTATATGTGAACCAAGAGGTGGATGTGTCAGTGGGGGTAACTTCTTCAATTTTATACTTCTTTGGTCGAAAGCTGGAATAGACCATGGAATTTTATAGTGTGAACTGGCTTAAATTCAAGATCATACTCTTGCAATCTTGTCATCTAGTTTGCCTTTCATTCACCTAGATCTTTTCCAACAAACAACACTCTAACTGATGGCTAATGTACAAAGATGATGTGATTTTTCAAAAGATATGGCCTGAAATGTTTCACTGCCTTGTACACTACATATGCTTGTTTATCAATGGTGGGGTAGTTTAACTCAGGTAATTTCAAGCTAGCACTCATGAATGATATGGGCTTCTCATTAACTTGATCATCCTTTTACGTGAGAATGGCTACAAGAGAAGTATCAAAAGTGAAATTATACAATAGGAAATGTTTCCCGAAATTTGGACTATATAGTGTTGGAGCTTCAATGATTGCTTACTTAATATGGGTGAAGGAATCATTTCACTTTTATCCCACTTATAAGTTGCATCCTTCTTAATTATCTATTCCAATGGTTTTACTATCTCTGCATAATTATATATAAACTTACAAAGGATATTTATTTTCCCTAGGAAGGATTGCATAGCTTTCTTTTTTACTGGAAATGGAATCTGAGTGATAGCTTTGACCCGTTTTGGTTCCACTTTAACCCCACTCTTTGCAATAATATGGCCAAAGAGATTTTGTTCTTAAGATTTAAATATTTCCTGTATTTATGACATCACTCAAAAATATACCTTAGATGACACAAGTGATCGGACATTTTCATTGGAAATATTGTCACATCATCTAAGTAGACCACAACACGACACATTTTCCAATCAAACTACGTAATATGACTTCCATATCTCATAGGAATGTAACTCATGCATTGATAGATCAAAAAGGCATTTGTTTGAATGTGAAAGTACCCCACTTGGTCTTGAAATTTGTTATGTGTTTGTCGAGTTCCACTACTAGAGCCTAGTTGTAGCCAGAAAAATAGTCTAGCAATGAGAAAATCTTTGACCCTGATATTGTTTGTAGAATGTGTTCCATTTACAGCACAGGATATTTATCCTTGTCCGAAGCCTGGTTCAAATTGCAAAAATCAACACACAAATGTATATCCCTGGACTTCTTTTTGACCATAACCATATTAGAGACCCATGTCGAATGATGAACTTTAAATACAATCCGAGCATCCAGCAATTTTCTGAGTTCTTTTTGAATGAGGGGTTCAAGTGTAGGGTGAAATATTATCAGTTTTTTCTTAAACATATTTACCCCTTCTTTGATGGGAATCACATGCTGAATTATTTGTGTGTCATAAGTTTTGAGGTCTTAGTATGTCCATGCGAACATATCTTGATACTATTTAACAAGGTAAATAAAATATTTTCACTCTTGAGGTGTGCAACAAGTATCGATATTTACATACTTTGTATCTTCTTTCCTTTTGAGATTCACTTGTTCATGTGATGGAGTAGAATTAACTGGTTCCTTGAAGTGATTTTGTAGGTCATACAACTTTTCCAAAGATACCACAACCTTGGGCATGAGGTTTCCTTTATTCGCTTGAGTTGATCCCTACAATCATTTCTCGTGCTCGTCTTCATCAGTGGTTCTATCATTGAACACATCAATGTTTGCCATAAAATCCAATATTTGTTAGTTGTCATTCAAAACATGAAAGTTAGTAATATTGTCGAGCATGGATGGTCTATAAATAATTTCAACTAAAAAAACATTCTTTAAAGGTGACAACCTAGCAATATCATTCGCTAATGTATTAGCATCAACATTACGAAATCAAGGAACAAAATTTATATTGAAATCTTGGAAATGTGAAATAAAATTCATACCTCTTATTGATAATTTATTAGATTAGGTGACACACAATGTATTATATTTTGTACATGTCGTGTAACAATTTCTAAGTCACCTATTGCTTTGAGTGGTTCAACTTTGAGATTGATGGCTTTCTTTAAACCCAGAATGAAAGTTTCATATTCAACAACATTGTTAGTGCACTCAAATTCCAAGCGACAAGAGATCACATGTTTGTTCCATTACAGGTCTGTTAAAATAAAATCAGCTCTAGAACCCTCTTTCATCCTCAAACCATCGAAATACAGTGTCCAAATGTTAGCAGTACCAGAGTTATGTCCTACACTTATAATATTTACATCTATTGCACAAGAGTCATATGCACTAGTTGGATTTCAAGGAAGGAGTTCCAACTGTGTATCTAGTGGGACGGGTGAAGGTTGTGCTAAATAAAATCCATGATCTACTTCCAAAAAATAAATTTCAAAAATAACATTTGCAAATCGAACTTGTTTGTTTTTTTCCCTCAAGTGGTGTCACAATGTATTTCATATAGGGTTCACTTTCTACTCTAACATTATTATTTATTCTCTTATATGGAAGCCATAAATGTGTCCAGCTAGTTGAGAAATACCCTTGCAGCTTACTAGACCAATCTCTACTGAAAAGTAAACAATAGGCTTTAGAAATGTCCATAATAACAATTTTTATGTGCTGGGGAACTCTATAGTATGATGACAAATTAATGATGGCATTATTAAGTTTACCAATTTCCTATACTAATGACCTATCCAGTTGTATGATCTGGCATTGATATTTTCCATTTAGCATTCATTTTCTTGGCAACAGATAATGGCATGACATTTGTGAATGCACTAGAATCAACCAAACAACTATGGACATTATGGTAGGTTTTAACCCCGTACAAAAATTACCTGCATACGAATTCTAAAACACATAACATAAACAATGCGAGAGCATAACACATAAAACACATATACAGATATTTTCCCCTGGATCCCAAAAACGGGACTACCTGCTTGATTTTTCATTATGTTTCTTTCAATGTTATAATACATATTTATACATGCCGAAGCATCTAATACCATGGACCAAAAACCATTGCGTCCAAAACCATGGACTGAAAACCATCGCATCCAAAAACATGTGTGAAAATCATGCAAAAAACCATAGGTGGGTCCACCCAACCTAACATAGGTTCCAAAACCAAAATTTTTCAGGCCGCTGCCCCGAACCCCATAGAGTGGGGTTACCTACACCCCTCAAACCCCCTATGACCCCCTCTCTATGCAATCGGTGCAACGAATGGGGGGCTCCGCCCCTCCTCTAACCCCCCGATTAACTACATGGGCTAGTCATGGAAAGAATATAACACAACCCAACATTCTCCCACTTGTTGTTTTCTTTCCACAGGGGGCCATAAGAGAGCTTAGTCATTTATCCATCCCTGCAATGCCCATTGTTTCTCTAC
>APFE030957931.1:0-11023 GCA_000404065.3 Pinus taeda
GCTCTAGAAGTGACCACAAGTAACTTTTTAAAGATGAAACTCGTGCCTTTTGACCTTTACAGGGGTACGCATCCAACCTTTAGCTTACAGAGCGTACAAGTACGCAAGTATAGTGTATTTAGAGTGCGTACACGCAGGCAAGGTAGAGAGAACCTGCGTACCCAGAGATAAACATGTTTTTATGTGACTTTCTCTCTCTTTGAAGTTTTGACATGAAGAGAAAAGGTATGGGGCTTGACAAAGAGGACAATGTGGCTATTGATGAGGCCACATAGACTGCAGATAGTCAAGGTGACAAATTTCAGTGTAACACTTCCAACAAGTATTTCCCTCATTCTGCATCAACTTCAACTTGCAACTTTGATCTCTTGTAAATGTTAATTCTTGTACTTTCGAATTCCCACAATCACACCCAAATTCTTGTACTAGTGAATTCTTGCAATCACACCTGAATTCCTATAATTGTGAATTCCTACAATTACACCTGGATTCCTATACTTGCTTATTTCTACAATTGCACCTGAATTCTTGTACTTTCAAATTTGTACAATCGCACTCGAATTCATGTAATCATGAATTCCTGCAATCACACTCGAATTCTGATAATCCAAACCTACAATTTTTTCCTCCTTCTTCAACACCTAAAATCCTATAACTTCACACATGTGAGAGAGGTAGTGTCCAAAAATAAAGTATTTCATCCTCCCAGCGTCTTCTATACTTTTTCTCTTCTTCCTCCAGCTTCCCAGCTACAAATCGAACTATTTTTCTTGTAGAGAAAACTTGTGTGTGAGTGAGTTCAAATGAATTCAAACTACTTCCTTTTATAGCCTTTTCAAGGGGTCGAATTCCCTCCTTTAGGTTGACTTGAGGATCCTAGGGCTGCCTTGTACTATTGGAGATTCCAGGATTTTATAGACTTAAAAATAATTCTTTTCACATGTACAAATTGCCCAAAAAGGTCTTATAAACACGATGTTGACTCCTTTGACTCCTGACAATAAATCTTAAGACCTAACAAACCCTAGAAGCACAAAGAACATGTTTTTACCTAGAAGACCATCAATAATGAGCATGAAACCCATGCTTTAATAATAATAATTTTCTTTCTTCTTTTTGTGTTTTTTACATAGGGTACATATTGAAATGAGTACAACAATTATATGACCGAAAATAGTTATATTTCTCAACACTCCCTCTTAACTAGGGAGGTATTCATAATTGTACCGCTAGTACAACATCATATCTCAAATTGAAGAGTTCTCAAGAAGAGTCAAAATGATAAGCCATGTTGTAAGCATCATCATACCTAAGTGGACAAGACCTTCTTTAATCAAGTTCATTATTATGGGAGGCTTTATGATACCACACTACCTCTACAAGGTATGCCCTTTTAGGACTATTATTATCTTGGATCTCGATACCTGAATCCTCAAATAATATCGGTCCTCTTTGACCACTCCTCTCTTGGATTCATGTCCCATCCTCAAATATTGTTGGTCCCTTTCCTTTCCTGGATATTATATCCTCAAGGAAACTACATATTCTTATCCAATCCTCCGCTATCCTCTCTTCATGAGCTTCACTTAGACTTACGGATGTTAGTCTTGGTCAAGTGCATGACACATGAAGAAGACAATGCCCATGTGATGTCCAAAATCACTCCCTCTTAACCAGAGAGTACATCCCTATTCTCCTTAATCTTGAGAATATAGCCTGGCTCCTTATGCAATGAGACTCCTTTTCTCTGTCTCAAAACCAGAGGAGATTCCAAACTTCCTTTTAGACTAGGGAATTCAACACCTTATAACTTGCCTTTTATCAGAGTATCAACTACCAGATTCACATAACTTCCTGGCTCCCTTTTTGCTTCACATCTCTTGTATCGAGGCTACGTTTTTTTTATAGGTATCATGGAGCCACATTATCTCTTCAATCTTGTGATAGGATCAAGGTCACCTCTCTTCTCATCACTTCTTCTTTGATATCAAGGAATTGCAATGAGCTTTCCAAATTTGCAAGCTTGATTATCACTTCCTATGAAAGTGATGCCCCTTGACCTTCAGGTTATATTCTTGTACAACTATCGTTTCCAACCCAAGATGGACTCATCTTCAATTTATTCTTTCCAGGTACCATGTATTGAGCTTCCCTCAAACCTCTTCATCCATACAAATTATCTATCCTCAATTGTCATCTTGTATTTTGTTGAGAAATCTAGGGCATCAATAGTTAGGTGATTTATCTACTTATGATAATTTCTTGTCATAGTCTTTTTACTTCTGGATACGATCTTCTCTTCTTGTATTATTATTGTGTTCTTTTCATCAATACAATTACCAAATCATGAATAATAAAGAGACAAGAGACACAGTATATAGGCTTGTCATCCAGGGCCAAAACCTCGTGACTCTTTGAGAGGAAAACCCAAACAAAATTCTTCTTATAGGATCTTCAATTGAAGAATACCAAGACCATGACAAAGACCCTTGACACTAGAATCCTCCCAAGACTAAATCACTAGCCTCCTCTTCAATGTTGCTCTTTCTCTTCCTCTTCTAAGCTTCCTTCAGATTCTCGGCCTCTTCTTGTAGGTCTCCAATCCTACAACAAAAACCCTAGATGAACTTTTCTCCTTGGATAGTCTCCTCAAAAGCGAGGCTCCTTTCACTTCCTTACTTGGATTCCTTTACCCCTTCTTTTCCCAAACTCAATCCTCCTTATATGACTGTAAACTTCAGTCTATCCTTGCCAACTTCAGACCTGCAATCTCTTGCACGTGTGAGGGTATTATGACCCAAAAATGGTCCTCCAATGATGACCTTCTCCTTCGTTATCCTTCCTTCCTTCTTCTCTAGCTTTAAGTCTCTTTCCAAGATGATTTTCACACTTAATGTTGGAGAATTTCTTCACTGAATTGGCTGCCTTCAAATGAGGTCGAGCACTGGTATATATAGTCGTTGGTCCATGTCCATTAGAATGACATGATCTGTAGAGTAGGTTGACTTCATCTTCTAGAATTATTCCTTCGTTGCAAGCCGACTTGAGTGAGGGCTAGTGATAAGGTCTTGGAGGGTTACTTACAAAGACAAATATGACTCTTTACAATTTGTAACATGCCTTCAATACATGAAAATGACTCTTTAGACTTTTACGACTAGATGAAATTGTCCCTAAGGGCTCTCAGTGGGAACCTTAACTAAAAATAAAATCTCTTGTTCATGAAACTCATGATGCAAGAATTACAATAATTTTATTTTTATTCTTTTCATCTATTACATAAAATCATAATTACATGTCATTATGAAGACTGAACCTAGTTACACTTTTCAACACTCTCTCTTAACTAGGGAGGTATTCATAATGGTACTTGGTCATTCTCAATCTGAATAATTTCTCATAAGAAGAATCAGATTGGTAACCCATTTGTTTAGCATCATATCAACCAACGTTGTCACATATCAATTCCTTGACTAACATCTCTATCTCTCCACAAGACTTGAGCTCAATGTTGGTGAGACCAATGATTTACAGACACTTTCATCATTGTCTCTCCTGGAACATACCCACTCGAGTTCTCAAGGTGTGCTCCATTAGGATTATTCTTATCTTGGATTCCCAATCCTCAAATAATAACGGTCCCTTACAACTACTCTTATCATGGATACCCTATCTCATCCTCAAAGAGCATCAGATGCAAAATGATTACCGAATCCTCCATTATGTCTTCCCATTTGAAGACTAGAATGATGTGTCTATCTCTCCCTCTCAATTAAGGAGGACATATCTATTCCTATAAAGGAATGTACTCATTCCTACAGAAGGAATGTACCTAAGCTCCCTCTTGGCTTAGGAATTTCTAAGTTTCTTCCAAGTAAGAAACTTGTTTATAGGATTCCTCACAATTATGGACCTACAATAGATCCTCAGGTGGAGATGATGAGACAACCAATTGCTTGAAGAACTTATTCCTTCAATGTCGTGCATTTATTTGTCAAGGAGTCTTCATCCTTTTGGGACTTCTTCATAGGGCATAAACCATCCATCACTTTCATCCATGAGTTAATCATGTCATCATTCCTTTCATCAAAAAGTGATCCATCAGTCTACATATGGCCTTGCTTCATGTCATGTTGCCTTCTTCATGTTATCTTCTTCGGAAGGATCTTACATCCTTCTACATGATTCTCTTGGAAAACATCCACAATTATTCCCTTGGAAGATCTGTATAAGCCCATCCAAATATTAGTTTAAAAATAAGAAATGAACACTTAAATCACAATTACCTTTGTGATGGTCTTTTATCATGACATATCCCTTTAGGCATCGACATCTTGCATACATGTTGACACATCTCCTAAAGATATGCATTGTCAAGGGTCTCCATCTTTTCCAGACTGCCATCAGTGTCTTCATATCTTTCGGGGATATATCATAGTTAAATCTTCTTGGTCTTTCAGATGTTGATTGCTTTTACCATTATTTCATATTCCACAGTCTCTTCCTTCCTTTCTTCACACATTTCATTTCCAAGAACTTTCAATCAGAGTTCCTCAATTGTATTAAACCAACTCATACTCGATATGAGGACATATTATGTTGATTTCATCTAGTAAATATGTGACCCATGCATTCCTGCATCCTTTTGAGGGAGGAGATCATTTCTTTGATCATGCTTCTCAAGATAGAGCAGTGATCCATGTTGTCTGCAACCATATTGTTAATCAATGTTGTCATTGATGTCAATATGGCATTGGCCGAGATGGAAAATATTCTTTATATGCCTAATGAATATCATGAATCCCTAGAGTGAGATGATAAGGTTGAAGACAATAGATGTTTGGTTCCATATGATGATGTCGAAACTCTTGTTTGATAAGAATGTCATCAATTAATATGTCAAGTCACTAATGAAGAAGTCTTAAGAAGTGTCAAGTGCCAAGTATTTAGAAGCCCTTGATGAAATATGTAGGACTACATTTGATGATGTCATATTCTTGATGAATGACCATAATTGATGATGGCACTTGATGAGGTCTTGATAACATGGTTGGAAGATTATTTTGGAGCTCTGCTAATGATGTTGCACTATAACTGCACTACTATATGATGACATTGTTCATGTGTCATCCTACATGGATGTTGCACTCCTACATAATAACTCTATGATCCTATGATGACATTGATAACAATGAAGAAGCCACGTCGTCCCAAACATTCCCCATTTTGTCCCAAATTTTTTATGCATAAAATTTAAGGACAGTCACAAATAAAAAATATTTTGGGTATCTTCGAGGAATCCTTTCAAAATGGATCCTAGACCATATAGAAAGAGGATTTTTTCCTCTTTCTAACGAGCCTTTATTTGCCCCGAAACTCCCTATAGCTTGTGAGATATTGAATTTTTAAGTTAAGGAAATTATTCCTAGAAGTGAGCCAACCTACACTTAGTCATACAAGTCAGCCTCACTTCAAATAGACGTGTCCATTGAGTTATAAATGAAATATCTATAAATAGATGTCTAAGAACTTCATTTTAATCAGCTATTCAGGAAAGAATTCAAAGATACGAAGTATAGAAGAAGACAGAAGGCCGAGGAGAACAAGGAGACTATTGTTTAGGACGGAAAAAAAAGGATAATTATGTTTGGACATAAAATCTTGGTGGAAACCATCGTAGTTTATATGGTCGAAGTTGTTGTAGTTGTCATGGTCAATGCTTCTGTAGTTGTCGTGGTCGAAGTTGTCGTAGTTTCCGTGGTCGAAGCTGCCGTATTTGTTATAGTCGAAGTTTCCGTGGTTGAAGTTGCCGTAGTTGCCGTGGTCAAAGCTTCCATAGTTGTTGTGGTTGAAGCTATCGTGGTCGAATTTTTCATAGTTGTCATGGTCGAAGTGTTGATTTATTGGGATTGGACAAATAGAGTTGGTTGAAGTCTTCTCTTGAGAACATAATAGGGCAGGGTTGGAGAACTTTGTGAAGCAACATATTGAAGATTTGTGGAGATCATTGAATACCATGATGCATTGAAGCCATCATGAGTTGACCTTGAAGAATTTTTTTTTCGGTAACATGAAGAGAAGTGGTGAGACCTTCATGTGAAGAACAAGTTTATCATTGATGATGTGACGTGGAGACTAAGTGAAGGTGTAGCTGAAGATATATAGGGCTTGTTGAAGAAGAAATTAGGAGCCGCGAAGTATAACCAAACATATCTTGATGAAGTAAAGCTAAGGGTTGGAGCCTTAAAGAGACAAGGTTGGTGCCTTGGAAGATAGGGTTGGATCCCTAGAGGATCGGAGTCCTCAAGAAACTAGGTTGGAGCCCTTGAGATTGGTGCCTCTAAATTGACAAGGTTGGAGCCTTGGAAGTCCAAGTCAAAATAACAATTGGAAAGAAATACTAATTCACCCGCCCGCCTCTCCTCCCAGTATTTCCAATAATTGGTATCAGAGCTAGTACCTTCACTCAAAGCATAACAACTTGAAGGTTGATTATTAGAACACAAATGACAAAGCAAAGGAAGAAAGTCTCCAATCCTCCTAAAAATCTATCTCCCTCAACCACCAAAATTGAAGTCAATCAATTTGTGAAGGCTCCATTTTTCAATGGAAACTTTGATATTTGGGAAGCAAGAATGAGGAATTTCTTAAAGACTCAAGGCATTGAAGTCTGGAAATTGGTGATTGTTGATAGCATGATGGATGGAGAATCCAAGGAACATAATACAAGAGCAATGAAAGCAATCTTGAATGGGCTACCTGATTCTATGAAGGCCAAGTTTGAAAAATGTTCGTCAGCAAAAGGCATATGGGATCAAAGTCATGATCTACACGCAAAAGGATCATTGACAATGATCTCTAGTTAAGAAAATGATGCAAAACAAGAAGGAAATCCATAGCCCATCAAGGAAGCTGAAGATAAGAGTGATAACATCAAGGCTAAAAAAGATTTAGAAGATGAAGAAAATGAAGAATATTTTGAAGAAAATCTCCTCACTAAACTTATGGCTGCCATATAAGATATTAACAGTTTGAAAAACGAAAATGGGGAACTCAAGAAGAAAGTGCAAGTTGGAGACCATGACAAGATAAGGAAGGAAGTTGACCTTTTCAAGCTTCAAGTACAAGAAATAGATTAGGAGCTCCCAAGATTAAGGAACAATTTCATCAAAACAAGAGAAATCATCATGAAGAAGTCATATCTATGACAGATCAAATGGATAAGGCAAAGAAATGGGAAGATACCTTGTAAAGCCACCTTGAACAAAGGAAAAAGAGCTTGAACAAACTTGAAGCAGAGATTGGTCAATACAAGGAAGATGTCTCATCCCTTAGATCTCAACTAGAAGAAGCAAGGAAATAATAACAAGGAGCTAAGAAGGTGATGGAAGTTTTGACATTCATGGAAGGACAAGTTAATGAAGCAGAAAAAGAGAGAAACACCATGACATTCCAACTAGAAGAAAAGGACGATGACATCACCAAGTTAAAATCAGAAATCACTTCGCTTAAGGCCCAATCATGTGAAGCAACCAAGATGAAGGAAGAAATGGAGATAATTCTATCAAAGAGGGATGAAGAATGCAAGAAAATGAAGGAAGAAATTGTCTTTCTTAAAAAGGAAGTTGACTTGCTGAATAAGAACTTGAAAATTTCTCAAACCCTAGATGACATCCTAAGTCATCAAAGGTCTCCCTTTGATAAATCAGGCCTTGGCTATGCAGGTGAATCCTCAAGCAAGAAGGAAAATTCTTCAAACAACAAGGATGTGAGGAAACCAGGAAGAAATTATGATGTTCCCAGCAAAGGCAAGAGTCAAGTTGACGTTGGAAGAAATCCTACTCCAAGAAGAAATGAATATGGTGTCAAGGATGCAAGAAGCAATGATTATCATCAAAGGATCCCAAGGCAAAAAGACTTTAGAAGTACATGAAGGCAACCTTATTTTCCAGGGTACCAAAGTATATCTCTTGGTTATTGCTATTCTTGTACAAACATTGGGCACATGGAAAAATATTGTAGGGAATATCACAAAGACATATTTAATGGTCCTCGTCAATCTTCGAGAAGTAATTTTGCGAAAGGTCATGAATTCTTATTCATGAACAACATAGAGTGCTTCGAGTTTCATGACATTGGACATATGGCACATGATTTTAACTTGACTTGGGCCCCTATAAAAGCTAGAACCATGCCAGAGAAGAAAGTTACACAAGTATGGAGAAAGAAGCAAATTGAATCCAGAAGTCTCTTGAACACTCCTGCAAACAACACATGTTGTTGACCTGATGAAGTTATCCTTGATATTCCAAGTATTTGATGGGGAGACTCTGCCAAAATGAATACCATGCATACAGTTAGGGGGAGCTTATGATGATTAAGCATTCTTGCAGAAGCTATCTGTGAATGGGCCTTATGAAATCCTTGATGAGTTATATTGACAATCATTCTTTGATAGATCATGTTTCAGGAACACTCCATTAAAGAACATGATCTCTTATCTATCCAAGTGACTATTGTTGAAGATGTCTTCCACTTGATCACTAGAAGGTAATATTTCATGAGGGGGAGTTGGTTCATCACATGAAGGAATTTAAGCACATCTATCATGGACCACATTGCCATAAGAAAGAGCACCATGACTGGGGGAGTAACATACCTATGAAAAACTACTAATGATAAAGAAAATATGATGAAAAGAAGCAGCTTGATAGCGGAAGTAATTGGGCACCCCGTTTTCCATTGATGTCAAAGGGGGAGAGAATGTTAGAAGGGAAAAAATATTGCCATCCATGACAAAGGGGGAGATTTTTAATCAATGATGTCATTGACGTCAATATGGCATTGGCCGAGATGGAAAATATTCTTGATATTCCTAATGAATATCATGAAACCATAAAATGAGATGATAAGGTTAAAGACAATAGATGCCTGGTTCAATATGATGATGTCGAAACTCTTGTTTGATAAGAATGTCATCAATTAATATGTCAAGTCGATAATGAAGAAGTCTTAAGAAGTGCCAAGTGCCAAGTATTTAGAAGCCTTTGATGACATATGGAGGACTACATTTGATGATGTCATATTCTTGATGAATGACCAAAATTGTTGATGGCACTTGATGAGGCCTTGATAACATAGTTGGAGATCATTTGATGGTTGGAAGATTATTTTGGAGTTCTCATGATGATGTTGCACTATCACTACACTAGTATATGATGACATTGTTCATGCTTCATGCTCTACATGGATGTTGCACTCCTACATAATGACTCTATGATCCTATGATGACATTGATAACAATGAAGAAGCTAAAGAATGAAGAAGTCACGATGTCCAAAACATTCCTCATCATGTCCCAAACTTTTTATGCATAAAATTTAAGGACAGTCACAAAGGAAAATTATTTTGGATAACTTGGAGGAATCCTTTCAAAATGGATCCTAGACCATCTTAAAGAGGATTTTTTCCTCTTTCTAATCAGCCTTTATTTGTCCTGAAACTCCCAACAGTTTGTGAGATATTGAATTTTTTAAGTTAAGGAAATTATTCCTAGCAGTGATCCAACCTACACTAATTCATACAAGTCGGCCTCACTTCAAATAGACATGTCCCTTAAATTATAAACGAAATCTCTATAAATAGACATCTAAGAACTTAATTTTAATCAGCAATTCAGGCAAGAATTCAGAGATACGGAGAATAGAAGAAGACAAAAAATTGAGGAGAACAAGAAGACTATTGTTTAGGATGAAAAAAATGGATAATTATGTTTGGACATAAAATCTTGGTCGAAGTTGTTGTAGTTGTCGTGGTCGAAGCTGTCGTAGTTGCTGTGGTAGAAGTTGTCGTAGTTTCTGTGGTTGAAGTTGTCGTATTTGTTGTAATCGAAGTTGTCGTAGTTTCCGTGGTCGAAGCTATCGTAGTTACCGTGGTCGAAGTTGCCATAGTTGTCGTGGTCGAATTTGTCATAGTTGTCATGGTCAAAGTGTTGATTTATTGGGATTAGACAAATAGATTTGGTTGAAGTCTTCTCTTGAGAACATAATAGGGTAGGGTTGGAGAACTTTGTGAAGCAACATATTGAAGATTTGTGGAGATCATTGAATACCATGATGCATTGAAGCCATCATGAGGTGACCTTGAAGAAGTTTTGTTTGGATAACATGAAGAAAAGTGGTGACACCTTCATGTGAAAAACAAGATTGTCATTGAGGATGTGACGTGGAGACTAAGTGAAGGCATAGCTAAATATTGATAGGGCTTGTTGAAGAAGACATTAGGAGCCGCGAAGTATAACTAAACATATCTTGATGAAGTAAATCTAAGGGTTGGAGCCCAAGACGTTGGAACCTCAAAGAGACAAGGTTGGTGCCTTGGAAGATAGGGTTGGAGCCCTAGAGGTTGGAGCCTCAAAGAGATAAGGTTGGTGCCTTGGAATATAGGGTTGGAGCCTCAAAGATACAAGGTTGGTGCCTTGGAAGATAGAGTTGGAGCCCTAGAGGATTGGAGTCCTCAAGAAACCAGGTCAGAGCTTGAACCATATATAGGGTTGGAGCCCTTGAGTTTGGTGCCTCTAAATTGACAAGGTTGGAGCCTTGGAAGTCCAAGTCGGTGCTTGGAAAAATATAGGTTGGAGCCTGGGAGATTGAAGATTGGTGTCTTCATCTAGGATTGGAGCCCTACACAAATATTGTACTTGATTTATTGAGATTAATAAAAGTATTTATTTTTATTGTTCATTTTGTGTTCTAATTATAAGTGATCTAATTGGTAAAAATAACAACTGAAAAGAAATATTGGTTCACCCCTCCCAGTATTTCCAACAGATATTTTATCATGACTTCTTCCTTTAGGCATCAACATCCTGCATACATGTTGACACATCTCCTAAAGATATGCATCATCAAGGGTCTCCTTTCCAGACTGCCATCAGTGTCTTCATATCTTTCTGGTAAATATCATAGTCAAACCTTCTTGGTCTTTCAAATGTTGATTGCCTTTACCATTGTTTCATATTGCA
>APFE030957970.1:0-75703 GCA_000404065.3 Pinus taeda
CGGACTCGACATATATGCGGGAGGAGTAAAAACTCTAGGTGGAAAAGGAAAACGAGGTGGAGAAAAACTGACTGAATTGTCCAAAAAATTGGTCAACGAAAGATACCAAGTGGTAGCTCGAGGGGGAATGTAAAATATAGATTCACGCTCTCTGAGATCGAGAGAAGGTAGATCGTCTTCAAGATAAGAAGCGCGATCTTCTTCTGGGGCAAGTTCTTCAATAGAAATCAAACCAGAAGGGAGATCTTCGGTGATGACCCTTTCTACCTTAGGTGAACCAGGAACACTAGAAGATGGAGTAACAGGTTCGGATATTTGATGTTCTTCACCTATATCACTGGCAGATGTAACATTACCAGTAAGTTCAGAAACCTCAATAGCTTTAGGATCGTATCCTGTTTCTAAACCTTGGTAATCCGGATGACCTCAATGCAGACTCTCTTCTTCAGGTGAAAGTATTCTAGTGCCACCAGGAGTGATAAGAAGTTTTAATCCTTCGTGATGAGGCTGGATTTCTTCGGGAGGTTCACCCCGTGCTCTACGGGCTTGCCTCAATATATCGGCCACAGTAATAACTTCAGGAGACTCGCCCCGAAGTCTACGGGAGCATCTCGGTGATTCAGCCATAGCTAAAAACTTTTAACTACTGCACACGAAATCAAAGTAAAATCTCAAGAAAAACACCTAAAGTCGCTAAAGAACCAATCAATTTTGAAACACACGCCTAAAGAATCTAGGGCGTCAAACCAAACACAAACAGTAGCTTCCGGACCAAAAACACTAGTTGGTGATGAAATCCAACCTCGTAGGATTCAGTACAGAAAGAGCGGGTGGAACAGTTACCCCGGCAACCTGCTTAATGAATAGACTGGACCAAGTTCCTCCACTTTTACCGTCTCGAGTGAAGTGAACCCCCCAGAAAATCCAAGTGAGTCTAGCCGACGTCTGCTCCAGGTACAGTGGGATCTTCCCTCCACCGTCACCTTGGGTAGAATCCTAAGATTATGGCCACTAAAGTTACCAACAGCAACAAATATACCTGGGGGAACAGTCTACACTCCGACAGCACGCAAGGGCAGAGTAACAAGCTCAATCCCCTTACCGGCTCCTTGACAATGGTCAATCCAAGGTTTACCGATAAGTGATCCCCTGGCTCCTCAAGCTGAGGTTTACCGTTTGTAATACGTGCGTGTCTGGCGTCGTTCCCAACGAGGGAGGATTGATCCTCTCACTGGTTCGGACACGAGCTCGTGCTTCTCCTTTAAGAGGAGCTTTCCCAGAATACAAATGTAACAGCTGGATTTATTCTATCACAAGATAAGCTATTTGTTTGTTTTTAATAGTCTTGGAGAGTTAAGTACTCACCTACTCCAAGACACTAGCCTAATCTATGTTGGTGTTTCAGAGCCCTAGAAAATAAAAATTTCTATGTTGATTTTAATTAAAAGCGTTGATTTTAATGTTGTTCTTTTAGGACAAAAGGTGAGGAGATGAAACTTGATGATAATGTATACTCGACCTCCAATTCTAAAAATGCACTTAAGATGATTCGATAACTTTTCTTTTCAATGAAAGTCCTAATTAAGAGAGTTGAGAGAATGCAATCTTTTCAATAAACACAACTTCTCAAAAGACAATCAAAGAAATAAATTCCTTTATCTTTCAACACACGCAAAACAAGACCACAATGAAAAAATCCTTTTCTCTTTCAAAACGTCAAATGCACTCTTAAAGCAAATATCGCAAAGGAGATCATTAATATTTTCCTATCTAGCGAAAAGCATATAAAACTAATCTAATCAAATCAAAATCAAGATCTATGCAATTTATGAAAAATCACTCAAAAAGTAAAACAACGGAAATGAATCTAATTTTTCCTTAACAACTTAATCTAGGAAGTAAAAAGCTTACTAGGATGATTCTTGGGGTGTTTTACTTGGAAATGATCGATCCAAGGATTAGTCTATGCAGAATCATGAACTAATCGAAACAAAACGCAATCCCTTTTTGTTCTTTTATAAAATGAAATTCGCAACTTTAAATGACAAGCTTATTGAAATTTTGCAAAAGAGACAACACAAAGGTAAGGTTGCTCAGGAGGGAAATTTCGCAACTGGCCCGACTCCTAAGAAGATCCAACAAAACCAGAAGAGATCTAAGGCTTTATGACTCTAAACCCAGTCCCTACAGGACAATTATAAAAACTAGCCTAAGGCAAAAAATCTCAAGGAATCTCACTAAAACTTCAATACTAAATGAAAAGTCTAGTGAAGATTTCTGACAAGTTAACAGAGGTTCTGGGCAGAAAAAACTAAGAAAAAACAAATTCAAAAGGGAAAAACTGATAAAAGGGAAATTTTCTAAAATTTACCAGGGTACGCCAGGCAACCTGTTTAACCAGGTGCGTGGTCGCTCTGTGTGCACAGATACAGTGCGCACAAGTACGCACTGTGTCTAACTCAGAGGGTGCGTACTTCTGTTAAAACAAAGAAAAGCTAAGATCTAAACTGACCCTAAGCTAAGCCACCCAAAAACAGAGTTAAACAACCAAAAAACAAAATATATCAGACTCTTTTCAGGTCAAAGCAATGACAAGAGAAAAAATCAAAACCAACAATGGAATCCCCAGCGGAGTCGCCAATTTGTCACGCAGAATGAGTTATATTTGCGGACAAATCCAACCTTCCTAGGAGTCTAGGACTCTCTAATGACAAACAAACCAAACAAGAGCTATCCTTCTCTAGATACACATCATTCTACAAGAATTCAAATGTTTTCGATCTTACCTTAGGTCCAACGCTTGTTGTAGTAGTCCAGTCTTGTTGATCCAGATGAGCTCCTCCTTCACTTTCAGACTTGCATACACTAACAAGGCAAACAATTACATAGCATCTGAATATTCATTATAAAACAAAGTATACCTATCATACTGACCAAGGAATGCATGAAATAATTCATTAACAAATCATTGAGAAGAATGGACTTATTTGTATTAAATAATCAAAGGAACCATTACAACCTGAGCCTTGGTGTTGTGCAAGCTCCTCCCAGGGTCCAGCAAGAGATTTCCTCTACTTTGACAAGCTCACCCACTCCCAATATGGCAACAAGGAAGGATAGTGATCTCTCCTCACAAGTCAACAATGGAAGTCCTAATTCCAGCAGCATTTACCCTTTAGAATGTTCAGCTTTCAACCTCCCCTCCTTTGGCCCAATGCCTGTATTTATAGTATTCTAGAGGAGGTTATTCAGTTCCAACATCAATGGGATACTCCCTCTTTTGGATGGGGTAGCTCCTCTCTTGATGGGATAAGCTCCTCTATCATAGGGGTGCATGAACCATCTGGAGGCGCTCAATACACGTCGATAACTCTTCTAGAAGGCTCTAGAAGTGACCACAAGTAACTTTTTAAAGATGAAACTTGCGCCTTTTGACCTTTACAGGGGTACGCACCCTAGCTTTAGTATACAGAGCGTATTACTACGCAGGTCTAATGTATATGGAGTGCGTACACGCAGGCAAGGTAGAGAGAAATTGCGTACCCAGAGATAAACATGTTTTCAAGTGACTTTCTCTCTCTTTGAAGTTTTGACATGAAGAGCAGAGATATGGGGCTTGACAAAGAGGACAATGTGGCTATTGATGAGGCCACATAAACTGCAGATAGTCAAGGTGACAAAATTCAGTGTAACAGTAACCTTCCATATTTCGAGGGTATGTCTACCACTACAATATCCATGACTATGCTTCTGGCAGGAATTTGAGCTAGGGTGACATAGAGGTCTTTAATGAGACCAAGGCACCTTACCTTGCTGGAATCAAAAGAATAAAAGTCTTTATATGGCCTAGTAATGTCAAGATTCAATTTCTCCATTATGGCTCGAGGCATTGAATTGTGTGAGGCACCAGAGTCGAACATGAAATTGTGAAGAATTTTTTCAAGGATATTGACACTGACATAGAAAGGGGGTACATTTCCATATTGGGGTTTACCTTCTACCTCTCGACCAACAATAGTTCAGGCTTGTCATCAGCAAGGTTTACAGTATCTATTCCTTCTCCTACCTTTAAGGCTTTCATTACTTGTGTCCTGTATGAATTCTTATTCATTCAATTCAGTGAGGGGGATTGAAATTTTAACTTTAGCCAATTCATTTTCTAACTGAAAGAGGTTTGTGGCTTCTCTATTTCCTTGAGGTTCTAATCCTGTTTCTTAAGGTTTTCTCTTTGAGTTTATTCTTTGGATTGACTAGAGGAAGGAATAGATTTAGTTTGACTAGAAGAAGGGATATCAATTTGATTTTTCCTTGGTTGATTATTAGCAGTCTTTTTGGAAGGAGTATCTGAGATTTTCTTAGGAGGAGCATTAACAGTTTTTCTACTCCTAAGGTTATATTGCCTATGCACTTCCATTATGGAATTCTTATATCCTTGTTTATATTCTTCAGACTCTAAAGGAATTGTTTCTAGTTGTGAAATAAGAAATTGATCTTTCTCTTCTTTATTCAAAAAGATATGATCGATTTTTGTCTCCCCAAACAAATTGATTTGGTTTTCCTCTGAAAATCCTTCTATTTCCACTTCTTCTTTGGCATAGTTTTCCTAAAAAGGAGGCCTAAGTTGTTGATCATTAAGGCCCCTCTATTCCCTTTATTTTTATCAGAGGTATATTTCTTTTGAGATGGCATATCGCAATCAGTTAAGGATGAGACTTAAGTCTGTCATCATTACGATCCGCAGATGTGGGATATTTATAGAATTGCATTATCTTTCCCGTCGGGTCTGGGGTTGTCACACCCCAAACTCTTTTTTGACGAGTTATTCCATGTGCGGCACATGCTAAATGCCTAAACATTTTATTTTCTAAGTCATTTTCCAGACTATGCCTAACACATTCATCTTGCATCATCTTCATTATTAATTTCCGGAATAAACATAAATCTTAACCATATGAAAGAAACACATCAAAACATGTATAACATTAATAATATATTATAATTATGTTTTATAATTCCTCAGGAGTTTACTCAACCGAGTTATAAATTGAAACAATGAAAAACCAGGTTGTCATATAGCTCAGCCAGTCTACCCAACTCAGCCTACTGAACCGTGTAGACCTACCCTAGCTACCCGAACTGCCACTACCTATCGCCCTTCATTGACCTTCGCATAGATTTCCATCACTGCCTGGTCGCACTGCCCAACAGTCGCACCGTTCACCATACCCAGGTTGCGGCCTTGTTGGCTCGCCCAACTCGCGGCCCACACTTGCCCGTCATTCAACCTCTGAGCTACAGTCCACCCACCGGCCTGTTCGACCTGTCCACACACCCGTGGGCACCCCGCCCCTCAGCTCAGTTGTCCACCCAATTATGCTCTGACTTTCCTTTGCATTTAGGCTTGATGGTCCTCTCCTCCACTTCACCGCTTGGTTATATATATGGTTATGCCAGTAATGGGTGGGGCATGCTACCACCAAGCCGACCAATTATATTTTAACACTTAGCCATATTTCATGGTTGACCCCTAAAAATGCACCAACTCGCACTTCTCCCATACTTAACCCAATTTTGGCTCATCGTGTGAGCGTGCCCCTTGGCTCGTTCCGTTGACCCAACTCATCGTTTGGGCGCACTCATCACCAACTCGTCGGTTTTATGCGAACGCCCGACTCGTCCAACGCATGCCCCGACGACTTGTCCTCAACTCGTTGGTTAAACATGCCCATCATGCACGCCTAACTCGCCCAAGTGTGATGATGACCTGGGGGCCTGATAGGGGTTATATTGCAATCGCAATGGAGTTGGTGGAGGGGTCTTTACCTTATGGAACTTTTGCGATGCGAGGAAGCAGTGAGTCGAAGTTTATAAATATTTTGACCTTCAGGAATTTAAAAAAACTATAATTATTTAAATAACTCATTATTATTTAATGCTTAAGGTTTTTTTGAAGCCTAAGTATAGTTTTGGTCTTGGGGACTATTAAAATTTGGTTTTTGTTTCTTATTTTTATGAAAATGATTTCGATAATCAAAATTTAATACTTGGGTTTTAGTTAAAAACCTGAGTATTAAACTTTGAATATAAGATTTTATTAACTTTTTTATTGATTTTCTATTTTTTTTTTAAGAAATAAAATCAAAACCTTTTTATAACTAAAAAATTCATATTTAATATAATAAATTTCATAGAAAATTTATTAATATTTTAAAATATAAATTATTGAACCGTAAAACAAGTTGTTAAAAGTATATGGAAAATGTTAATTGGTTTTCCTACACATTACACATTCATCCTTCCAATTTACATTTTTTCTACTCCATAACATTGACTATGTACGATGTGTAACACAAAGATTTATTAAAGCGATAACAAATGTTTTAAAAATGTAAAGAGTTTCATGAGCTTAAGTTAAATATTGAAATTAAATATTTTTTTTACTTTCCCCATCAAATGATGACAAAAAAAATGTAGAATGTTCAAATTGGATTATGTTTGTTCTTTTAAAATAAAATTTTACGTTCTATTTCATACCATGTATGATACCAAAAACCCTATAATTGAATTTTGGGTGTTAAGAAAACGTCAACGGTTGAAATAATGTAGACTTGAATAGAGGTTTCTTATTATTTGAAATAAGAATTTATACAAACTATTCTATATGTGATACCCAAACTTCTTCATATTGATATATTGTGTTGGGCTTTCAAGAATATTTATGGGCAATATCAATAAGGGGTTATGTTAATGGGTGATAAAAATAAGGGTTTTGGTCGGTTACATTCATATGGGTTTCAATCTTGCTCTATATAATAAATATTATGAAAAAGTTAATAAATATTATGAAAAAGTTGGACTTTGTCATAGATTGTTTTGTATATGATAGTCATAACCCATAGCATAATGTTGAGTTAAATAAAATGGGTTATGATTTTAGTTTCATTTCGAGATATAAAATATTGTAACTTACCATTAATTCCTTCATTTATATTACCACTTTTCATGTATTTATACATTTGAATTTAAAATAATAAAGCTTGAGTGATCTTTCTTTATCTATATCAAATGATTCATATGAAATTGAAATTGTGTTGGAAAGCTTTGCCCCTGTGGAAACCCTTGTTACAAAAGAGATAATGTATAGTGTGAAGAAAAAATGTTATTGGTATGTTGTTGTTTATAGTTGGAATTTTCCATATTTATCATTTTCCTATAAATACATGTTACTTATTAAAAGTTGTTGAAACATTATGTGATGTAAATGGGAGATTATATGAGAATTGATATATCATTTTGAAAAAAAATTGAGACAAAGTTAAGGAGATTGATAAGCATTAAAAGAAAAATATTTCTACATTTTATATTTCATGGGTATAAAAAATGAGTGCACTTGAGTTTTCCTTCTATTATAATTAATTTATTTTTTATTTCCTGCTTACATTATCAATATTTCTATTCCATCACTTAGGCTTTTCTAAACATATTTAACAAAATTTTGTGAGTGTATGTCTTATTACTATATAGTATATTTCATTCGGTAATATTTAATTGATTGAATGATATTGTATAAATCATTTATTTAGTATAGGAAGCAATGGAAATGGAAGAGGATGAGGTAGGAAGTCAAATGTGGTATGGAAAGAAGATAGAAATAAAACAATTCACATTTCTAATCATTGTGATGTCAATTCAGATAAAGTTAACCTGTTAATCCAAATAGGCACTTAGACCTTGGTGGGAAGTAAGCCTTTCCTCATCCATTTTCCCCACCATATGTGCATTTGCAACCTCACTTGAACATTATGGATAGCCCTAAACCAACACCTCACCCTATGCATGTTAGTAGGGAAAAAAATATCATTTTAGACCTTCTTTTGGTATAGCTCATTGGCATGTTGGCCAGATACATGCATCTTTGTCACTTGTTTTTTCACTTATGGTTATTATTGCTTACTCTCCCCCAAATATTGACAAGTGTCCTCTTCCTAAGCATCTTACAGATAGAGAGAAAAAGCTAATTGAAGAGTTTCCAAATTTTGAGTTTTTTTAGTCAAATTCTACACATTCAAAAGTGAAATCATAGGGAATGAAGGGAAAGAGAAAGTCTATTTAGAGACATGCCTATAAAAAATTATTGATGTGATGTTTATTTTATAATAGTATTTACATTTTTGGAAATTTGAGGCACTTAGTTTTGGGAATGATATTGGTTATATAATATTTAATTTTCCTTAAAAACTTAAAATATCATATATTTTTTTTATGAAGTGAGATGCAAGTGTTATTATGATAGTTATGGTGATGATGGTTTATTTATTAAGATGTATTTTTGCCATATATGCTAGTTATGTTTTATATATGCTAGTTATGTTTTGGATACCACAATTGCAAGCATATTTTTATGTACAACTAATTATTATCAAATAGAGTCTAGTGGGATCTCACCTACTATTAGTTAAGAGTGTTTGATCTTTTGTGATATTTTTCATAATACATTTACTCTCCTATGATTTTTTTTTAAATCAAAGATTAAATAAATTTCTTAAAGGTGCCTGAACCAATTAATTATTTTATACAAGCTTAATGGAAGAGATAAGTATGAAGAGAGTGAGACAAAATTGGAGTGAAACTATGCTAAAGCTTTGAGAGTGATTTCCTTATTATCATTCAATTTCATTCTAAATTTTTTATATACTAAATCGGCGTTTTGATTAGAGGGATATATGGAAATGTAATAATGAATTGTGTTGTTCCTCAAGTTTTTTTATTCTCTTTATATTATATATGAACTATTTAGAAGTATGATCTAATTCAATGCTAATTAGTGTAAATTTTGTAGAGGTTTGTTTATATATTTCATATTTATTGAAATGGTTAAGATAAAATTTCTTGCTCTTCTTCTCTTTTCCATGGCACTTAGTTCCTTTTATATGTGTTATTAATATTACATCTTAGTCTTGTAAGTACATCTTTGGTCTTGATCCTTACAGAGGTCTGAAAAAACAGTTTTGTATTTAGATTGGCCTATATAAAGTTTATTGCTATTTTTTTTTCAAATTGGCTTCCAAGATTTTTATTATGAATTATTATTATTGTTTACTTTTATATTTCTTTCACAAATTTGAAAAATTAATATTTATAAACCTACACACTACTCTTTTATTCTTTTGGATATTATAAGGAAAATGATTATCTATATATATTATATATATATATTCTAAACTAAGTTTTATATTTCATGGATTTGGTGTCTTTTGAATTGGTTGTAAAATTAAGGGTTATAAACTTAGGGTAACATTTTATCCTTTCCTGCTTAGTATAACTAGATTTGAAATGTTTTTTTTGAGAAGCAACAAAACTTATCCATCAACACAGTGTTAGGATGGGTGGTTATCCTTGAAACTCTTACTTACTAGAAGTGATCTGTAAACTTTCATGGATATTATAGTGGACAACCCATCACAACATCTTTATTAAAATAAAATAAAACAAAAATTTATGCTATGAAGTGTTAATTATTTTAATTATGAATGGGTTATCACTATTTTTGTTGTTTATGGATGCAATACATCAAATGTGGAAAATAGAGAACAATGATATACAAACAACACCAATAACAATTAACATCAAAATATGTTCTAGGAAACCCTTTGGAGAGAAAATCCTACTAGAAGGTGAGGTTGATTAGATCTCTTTTTTCTAGAATGGAAATGCAAGTACAAAGGAGAAGGTTGTTACATAACACGAAACCCTCCATTATGCAATCTATCTAAAGTCATCTGCTATGCTCTAACATGGAACAAAATTCAAGAAAATAGAATGTAATCCATTTTCCTCCTAGTGGCTTGGTTATAACTTACAACTCGATAGAAAAATAGGGGATATATTTGACCCATTCAACCCTTAACATGAGATACAACTTAACCCTTCTAGAGTCTTCTTCATAATGCCCATGTGTCTTTTTAATGAGTAATGGGGGTCAACATGACATCCCCTTGAATTATGTTGGTCAATCACTATATATCAACTCATAATGTTTTTCATCTAAACTACAATTGTTACAATAATTGCACCATTGGAAAGGTATTTGGGTGTAGAATAGCATCACATGATCCAACACTTAAGTAATAAAGTTTTATCCCCCAAAATAATATCATTTAAGGCCTCAAACTATCCCTAGATGGTTTCAAACCTCAATTATCCAAAATCGGTCTTGTTGATAAATTTGTTTGTGTAAGTTGATTCTTTCAATTTTTCCACTCTAAAAATATCAAGATGGATGAAAAATTATATAGTGATCCAATCCAAATCATACCTCCCAATTTTGGGAGGCTTTTGGTACCCAAATATTCATTAAATGAGGTGATGAATTTTTCCTCTACCTTCTCCCTAGAGCACCATTCTATCTTGCCAACAAGATGTCCTGTGAACCTAATCTGCCACAAGTCACATTGCCCCTATCTTGTAGTTCTTACCTCTTCTATAAAATTGTATCATCTTTCAACTTCGTCTAAGAATTTGGATTTAAACCCTCTATGGAAGGTAAGACCTATTCATCTTCCTAATATAGCATGGAAAGCGTATATAGTTTAATATTTTCCATGTTCACCACTGAGAAAATGCACATGCATGGGCATAGACTAAGTTTGTAGGTATTATCTCCCACCTTTTCTAGTATCTCAAATGGACCTTATCACGAAGCTTTGATTTTCTTATGAAGATCATGTAGTCTCTCCTTGTTCAACTATAACCATAATTTGTCTCCTACTATGAATGACCTCTTTTTCTTGTGTTGATCATGCATGGCCTTGTATTTCTTATAATTTCTTTAGTGCCCCTTGTACCTGTATATTGATATTCCTAGGCTTATCAAAAATTCTTTCTACTCTTAAACCATTCCCTATGAGATCCTTCATCACTCATACTTGCTTCCCATATATAAGATCTAAAGATGAGGTGACAAATATCCAAAAAAAGTCTCAAATAGTGACTTACCAGTTTAAGTGTGTATTTCTCTATTGTAGGAGTGTTATATGTAGACTAGATTTTTATCCTATATCTTTGGACACTTCTGATTGCAACCCCTTGAAATCCATCCTAGAGTGTTGTTGACTACTCATGTTTTCCCATCTATTTTTGGATGGAATGTGGTAGACCTCTTCAATTTTGTGTCCATATTCTTCCACAATGTAGTCCAAAATGCATTGAGAAATGTAGTGTCCATGTTTTAAACGATGATCCTTGGTATCCCAAAATGCACCCTGGTCTATTCAAAGATCAATTTGTTTTCTTCTTCCCCCAAGAGGATATTTTTTTAAGGCATGAGAATGCACATATCACTAAACTTGTCAACTACCACAATCAAGTAGTTGTGTCCCTTCATGGTAGTTTGTAAGCCTCCCACAAAATACATGCAAATGATTTCCCAAGGATGAGTGAGTACAGTTAATGGAAGATATATACCTTGTTTCCTATTACTGGGCTTACTGGTACAATAAAGTATACATCCTCTGATGAAACTAGATACATATTCTTACATTTTGGGCTAGTACACCTACATCTACCAATTGGCAATTGTTTTCCCAACACTAAAATGCCTTGCAACCTTTTGTAAGCACTTTTGTTCATTTTTAGCCACTCACCATCAGTAACACATAACATATCTAGCCTGCATAGTAACTCATCCTAGATATTATATTCAGTTGTGTCATCATTGTCACCCATTTACTCTACTCATATTGTTGTTGATACACCTCCCAAAACTCCTCATTCATTGTATATGCCTTAGTATGCATCATGAATTAAAGTCTCCATGTGCATCAAAGTTCCCAAACCTATGATATTTTATACATGTGGCATTGAAAGCATATTATATTACCTATTTGTGCCACCCTTATTTTACTTAATCAGTAAATGAAATTGTTGTAAAAACCTCATCCCCTTGTAATGCTTGATTCGTTGTAACTTAATCTATGCCTACAAGTATTGTAGCAGCTAGTGATGCATGGATTATATGATCTCATTAGCCATCAAATATTGTTTCCACTTTTTGATAGGTTGTGCTAGGGCATAGATCTCTTTTTATTATATAAGGTAGTTGAAAATCACCCCATGAAACACTTCAAAATGGTAGTATGCAAGCCTTCCTCCCTACATCAAGATCACTTTCCTAACATACCCACTTGCATATGTCTCAACTTCAATGGGTTTCTACAAGTTCGATAATGTAAGAATTGATGTATGACTAATTTTATACTTCAACACTTAAAAGGCATTCTATTGACCCTTCCCCTACAACAAATTCTTGAAATTTGTTACTATGGCATAGAGTGGTGCAACTATTACTGAAAAATGAGGCTATTAATTTCCTCAATCATTTTTCTACATGTTGATGGTGTTGGACCCATCAACATGTCAAGGGAATCTCCCTAGTAAGAAGTCTCAATTAGACCTCAGACGTTTTGGTGTTGGAGTCCCAGCAGTGGGTCATAAAGCAATACCTTGACCGCGATTTCACATAGAAGCATGTAAGATAACTCTATCGTAACATGGGTGTGATAGTTGCAGTGAATCAAGGTGTATGAGAGGTTCTAGCACATGTGGGTTGAGATGAGTGCGCCCCTTGGCAACCTGTAACAGTACTAAGATGGGAAGGGAACACACGAGTGAAGATGCATCACAAGATGGAAAGCAAGTCAACTGGAAATCTAAAGTGATGGTTAAACTAACAGCACATCTGTAACAATATTCATACAATTTCATACAACATAGTTCATACACAACTACGTAAGTTAAACAACATACATTGCTACAACAACCGAAATAGTCCAAGTACAATAACAACATATGCATGAAAATGTGTTGGCTCTATTTTACTAAGAAGTGTAAGTTCTAGTCATACAATACATCCATGTAAACCCACTAGCTCCAATAGTGCAACGTTACAGCCACATCCACCTGCTTCTCCAAAGAGATGAACTAGCTCCATGCAGTGGAGAAGTCAAGGCGTGTTACAATAATGTCCAAGCTCTCTCCAAGATAGTCTTATCAGAAGCTTGGCTGACCAAAAGCCTATACAATGAGTTATGAAGTTCTATTTATAGCAAAGGGTGGGGTGACCCTTGACATTCCCCTTTGTGACCGTTCATCTATCCTCGTGACTTTTTGTCTACTCTATGACTGTTACATCCAACTATCGAATCTTGACTTACACTTAACATGATGTTACATTATAGTGCACATGTTCCCATGTGAGACAAAAATGGCTTGAGAAAGCCATGCAAGACATCACTGACAATCAGTCTGTTATGATGAGACTTGATATGCTTGTGATGGTGAAGGAGGTGAGCTGATGCCAAGCTTGGTTGTCCGTGATGGTGTGCATGCACCCCATGGTGACATCTTACTGAAGGGAACTCTCACCTCTGTTGCAACCGGTGCATTGGTCTGTCTCCTTCATCCAACTCATCTGCTAACATGTGCATTGTCTTCTAGGGTGCGGTTGAACTGGAAACACATTGATGCATAGTGTCTGTGTTGATATTCAAGTGTGTGTTGGTGGTCATGCGCATCAACTTGCCGAAGTACATGTTTAGCTCCAGTTGGACTTCCTTCTTGTCTTTGCCTTGGTGAGTGTGCTGAACGGGTTGGATCACATGTATGCACACAATGACATGCATGTTGTTGAATCCCTTGCATGTGATCATCAACACCGCTCACCATGTCTTCTCTATTCCAGTTGTTGGGATAGATCTAAAACTTGTACGGGCGTAGTTTCATCCATGAGTGCATGTTGCACCCATTTTTGTTCTTGTTCTTGTTGCAACTCATGCGTCTACCTGTGCAGCTTCATGTTCTTCCTTGAGTTGTTGCTTCAGCATCTTCAACTACTTCTTTGTTCCATTCTCTGTCTTTGCGCGATCTTCATGTCGGGTCATCACCTCATAACCTGAGTCTCCAAAGTTGCTTTCATCATCAGTGGATCTACTTGAGCTTGCAACTTTGTTCCACCTATGTGTTGTCAACAACCTTCCTCTTGCATTTATTGCATTCATTGTATTCGTTGTATTAGTTGCATTCAGTATCCCTCCTTCAATTGTTGTTCATGATGTTGTTGTTGTCATATCTTGATGTCCTTGTCTACGAACAACTTGATATCTTTGTGAGTAGGCAAGCTCATAGACATTTGATCGACTGCATCTCCAGGTGTGCTCTAAACAGTGTCTTCAGCTCTACTCTCTTGGAAACCATTGTACCTGCACTGCTGAGAGGCAGATGAACACTTACAATAACTGGAGACATGGAAACACTCATGGCAAGAAATTTGTCAATCAAAAACCAAAATTATCTTAAGAACTGACTTGAAACATACCTATGTTAATGATCATGAAGGTTACGGAATTTCGGCCAGGAGGTCGAGACATTGACTACTAAGACTGCACAAGGAACATTCTGGGTTGTTGGGAGACTAACTGATTATTGGAATTATGCAATGCACAGTCTAGTCTAGCTACTGACTGTTGGAATTTCGAAATGCTCAATCTCAACTGGCAATGGTTGCAGGCTCAGTGACTGCATTGCGCAATTTTCTGGGCCAGTAGTCACTATCCCTCAGAAATGCGCAAAACATTCTTGGAGGACAATGCCTGGGTAGAAATGTGTATTTATGGAGAGGAAGACAGAGCCTTCCTTCCCCGGATTGTGCAATGTTGTCTCAGTGAAGGCAGAGTCCAGCCCAAGGTTGGTGAGACTCCTCGATGGGAAACTCAAAGTCAATATGATAGTGAATGCACGGCGACACTAAGTGAAAGGAGAAGTGATTGATTGTGCATGAAAACATTGAATGGAAGATTCAATCAACAGATCAACATGCATGTGAGTGAAGCGAGTCACCAAATTAGCGATTGTAGTTTCATGCATGCAACAGCAATGAGATAGCAACGAAAAGTAAAATGGTGCTAGGACAAGATAGTATGCATGTAAATGACAGCAAGCGTTTAAAGAAATCAAACAAATAATACTCATACAAGCGAAAACACAAAAAGCGAGAGAAATGCAACACGAGTCATGGAAAATGAGCTTACCCTAAAACTATGCCAAGAACTCCTAAATGTGATGTGGGATGTCAAAGCTACAAGGTTGATGTGAGGAATGAGTGCTGCGACATTCTGTTGATGAGTTTCAATAACATCGAGGTTGTGACACGCATGCCACAAATATAGGGAAAGCGACACTTGGTGGGGGGTTTCTAAAATGATCCTTGCATGTAACCTCCAACTGCCAAAAATAGATCCCTAAAACAAGGGATGCCTTTGCATGATGCCTTGGGAGAAGCAGCCCATGCATGCAAGTCATGTTTTCTCGGTCGCGGAGGGAACCGGTCAACTCAACTGCACATGCAAGAGACTGCTCGACTACTGGGAGGAAATGCTCATTTATGGCTGGGAGCTTGGCTGGCTGCCCAGGAGATTTGTGCAATTTGTGGGCAGAGCAGTTGACTGCTACCCACATTTGCGCAAATTCTGGGCTGAGCAGCCCTACTAGGGAAAATTGCGCAGTTTTCTCTGTGAGGGTTGACTAGTATAATTGCGCAATTCTGGAGCCCAGTAGGCTACTAGTCAGGATTGCACCATTTCTGGAGGGAAGGTTGGTTTCCCTCCAGAATCACACAATTTGTTGGGGGAGCTTCTCAGCTTGCAACTAGACCAAGTCCGGGTGATCAGCCTGTGAGGGGAGTGCATCGGGCTATGATCGATAGGTTGCCTTTGTGCAAGAAAAACACTGAAGCTTGTGAATTTGACGAAGCAAGACATGTTGTTGTGAGTGTTGGAAGGGAGGCACCAAAACGAAGCTAAGGAAAATCTTGGAGGGTGGTTGTAACCGCTACAACACTACCATAATGAAACTCCTAAATTTGAAAACATTTGTAGGAACCAACCACTTCATGATGGCCTCCATTAGGGTAGAAACTATCTTGAGCTTCACTCATCCAATCCCATAGTCTAATATACACCAAATACTACTGTGAAAACTCATTCTTCTTGAGATTTGCAAAAAATTGATGCTTCTTCAAAGTCTCTAGCACTTGCACCAAGTGTTATATGTGTTCCTCCCAAAGAGCACTATAAACTAGTATACCATCCAAATAAGCAATAACAAATGAATCTAAATAAGGGTGCAACACACCATTCTTTAATCTCATGAATGTAGTTGGTGCTTCACATAGATGAAATGGCATGACTAATCACTCATACAAACCTTGTCTATTTTTGAAGGTGGTCTTCTAGATATATTCTTCTTTGACTCAAACCTAATGATACCTTTATTTTAATTCCAACTCGATGAAGTGTTTTGCTTGTTGCAACTAGTCCAACAAAGTGTTTACCATGGGAAAGGGGTACATGTTCTTGAGGGTAATTGTTTAACACAATGTGATTAATGCACATTCGCCAAGTCCCACATGGTAATATACGTGGTCGAATAATACCATGTTCCAACAATCGTTGTAATTGCTTCATCTTGTTTCCTTCTAACATAGACTACCTATATAGCCTAATTTTTGGCAATGGAGAGTACGACAACAATTATATTTTTTTATCCACTTCCTCTTAAGGGGTAGCCCCTTAAGCTCGTGGAAAAATTCCCTATAAGCTTGTATAAATTCTTCCAACTATTTTCTTTTTTCCTTGTGCACCCCTCCAACGATGGATTTTCTCTCATTGACTCTTCTACAAAAATGATTTTCTCTTAAGAATAATAAAGCATATTTTTTACAATAACTGATCAATTCCTTGTCTTGATTAATAATTATCAATGGAATCTTTGACTTGACATGTTTCCATCTTTGATGAGGTAGTACTAGTTGGCTCTCCACATGAATATTGTGACCTACATGTACATATAGGGACTCCCAAACAAAAGTGTATACATCAAGTCAGACTACATCCAATTCTACTTCATCAATAAAATCAACGTTGATAGAAAAGTTAGTTTTAAACAATTTTATTAGCTTTGTCTCTTACTCCTTGTTGACCCATCCTCATGGATATGGGCTAAGATGGTCATGAACCTCCAGTCCAAATTGTTGACTATATTTATTTCTATGATAGTTTCCTATGAACTTGAGTCAAATAGAGCATCAACATTCTATCCTTTTGACTTGTATCTTTATATGGAAGACCTTGGTCATCTCCTCTTCATGTTGATGAAGAATACTCAGATTCACCTTCATTGCATTTATATGTGGACTTTATTTTCATCCACGTACGATATTTTTTTATTGCTCGAATTTATGGCTATAAGATTTTTCTTCTTCATGTCCTCCTTTTCATCCTTCAGGTTGAGATCTAGATGTAATTTCCAATACTTCTCCTCCATGTGACCATCAGTATTGCCATGGTTGCAGTTGTTAGGATCTCTCAACTGGTGTGTTGCGGATAATGTGTTCTTTTCCTTTTGTTAAATTTAGGTTAACATGTTCTTTGCTTAGGTTATATACTTCAATATTCAATATTAGCCCATGTTTAATCCATTAGAAATCTCATGAATCATCATCATATTGACATACTTAAGAAATAAAATATGCAATAAATGACGAAGACAAGCCAAGACAAGAGGACACAATAATATGGCACAAGCCAAGGAAAAACCCCAATATGGGGAAAACCCTTGATCAAATATTCTTATTATCAATATCAAATGTTCAACACACAGAGAGTACAATAGATAAAAGCCAAAAATACTTGCTAATTTGTAATTCCAACCTTAGGTAAGAGAGAGGCTCCAAATCTTCGACATTTTGACAACTAAAGTCACACATGGATTGGTTAGGGCTATTTACATTAAGTTATTGTCTTACTTATTCATAGCACTTCCTTTCAACGCGGCTAATCCTATCATACAAGAAGATGCCCTTTGCTGGCCCTTGGGGCTATTCTAGACCCTTAATAAGGCACTCGAATTCCTAAAGTATGCATGGGAATGGTTGCAGCCTCCTTCCAAGATGATATGGCCTCTTTATGATATAATAAATGGCTTAATAAAACCCCAAGAAATCCTTCTCACTAACCAATCTTCACCAAAGTAGGTCTACGGCCTACCTAGGTTCAGCAGGGTAAGGCTTGTGGCCTAGTTGAGAATGGATTCATGTAACTAAGACATACTTAGAAGATATTTTCCACACCATAAAACATACCCAAACACACTAGCGCATCACTCTTTCTTATCGTCAGCCTCAAAGAAATCTCGGACCTGTAATAAGAGATAGATGAGCCCAGATTCTTCCATGCCTTACTCTCTAATTAACTTCGCTACCATAGAGATATTTTATCACAAGGATGAGTTCCCAAGGACATGTCTAATGAGTTTGGAGGCACCTCTATATATACAACTCATTGGGGGGTCAAGTGACACAACCATTGGGCTTTTATGAACCTACTTGGTGATGTGGCTGACCTTGACAATTTGCACATTTGGGCATAAATTCAAAAACACACTTCTGCTTGTCCAAATTTGATGACCTTTAGATTGATTTTGATCGTCTTGAAAAGAGGAATTCAATGCCATAATTTTTTTCTTCAAAATACTTTCACAAAGTGGAATTTATCCCTAGTTTCCAATTTTAACACTCCCTCTCAACTAGTGAGAATTCCACTTTCTAATCCATTCATTATGATCCATATTTGCATCTTGTCTCAATTCTGCTACACACTGATATAGATAATGAAGAAGAATTGATCGAGAGTGATTCATAAGACCTTACCACTATCCACCGACAAAATTCAGCCCACATAACTAGGTGTTGAACCCCAATCGTGCTTGATCCCAAGTGATCGAGTTGATGAACATCATGCACCCTAGGCATAGGGAGTACGTCAGTACACGATGCATCCGTCAGTAGTGCTATGGTCCCTATTCACTTTTCCCAACTCATTGGGAATATGATAGGTACTTCCCATGTGTCTCGGGCTACATACGTAGGATGATACTGAAGCAATAGTATGGAAATAATATATCACATCTTTCTCACAACCGCACGTAGGGAAAGGATGAACCACATCCTACAATCACACATCATAACCATCGTAGGGAAAGGATAGATAAACTACATCTTATGGTATCACAACCATTCTAGGGAAAGGATAACCCATATCCTAAGCATATGGAAATCACCAATATTAGGGAAAGGATGAACCATGTCCTACATGCATGCCAACCAACAATTGTAGGAAGGATCTTTCACGTGGGGAAAGGATGAACCACATTCCACTGGCATGTCAGGCATTGATCATAAAGAATGAGCATCCTATGCTTGAGGATGAATTCCTTGATGCTTGATCTGACTTGATGAATATTTTGTGCCTCTAATATTGCTTCAGATGTTTTTCCTTCACTTTAAGAACTGATACTTTTTCCTAAATTGATGAAGATGGATCCTTGACCTTAAAGACCTCTTACCGTCAATTAAAGACTTATATAGATGCCTAAGAAGTCAACTAATGTACAAGGTTGAAATCGCACATGAAGAAACCATAGATACCATTAAACCATCACTCATTAAAGAGTTCAATCAAAAACAACAATTGCATCAGCTAACCATTAAGCTTGAGAATTGATCCTTGCAGTTATATTTTGACATTTTACAAACCTATGGATTTGGGGCATAAACCCTTTATGAACAAACAATCTAAAACTTCAAAAATAGAGAGTTGGGATTAATTTCCCTTGTAACATGCTCTGCTAAGTTTCATCAAGGCTCCTCCCAGCATCTCAGAAATCCAGAATCATACTTCAGAATGGGCAAAAGTATGTACACAAATGTGACTCAGTTTAGTTTACTGAGCATTAGATTAGCATATCATCAATCAACCTTAAATTCTTGGATTACTTCAACCACACATCAGTCAACCAAATATTTGATTCTTTGAAGTGATAGATTCGAAAACCCATCTACTTCAAACTACTCTAATATTTAAGCTTAAATACATTACAGTTACAATGATGAAAAGTTATTGTGTAGAAAATAATGTCAAATTTCCTTACTGAAGGCAGTGGTGTTGAAGTAAGTGAATAAGTATCAAAAGGTCTCATAAAATACCAATGTAATTAATTCAATACAATTCGACTAGTATTGCACAAGTGAGCTGCTAGGATCCTTTGATGCCATGGTATTTTTCAATGCGGCTTCCAACATGCAAAAATTTCGAATCACTAACTAGTGTGGTTCGCTGAATTTCTTCAATCAAGTCAGCTTTTAAATATGTGAGCATACTTGAACTAAATATGAATATTAACTTAAGACAAGTTCTCTATTTTTTCAAGGATACCCAGGGTTGCATATGACCATTTTCTCCAGGACGGATCGAAATACTTACACCCAGAATTTTATGGAGGAATCTTAGTTTCATTGCTTGGAGAGAATCCTCTTGAAATATTTCTTCCTAGGAATTGGTATAGGTGATTTGGTTCTACTTTCAAATTCACAATGCCTTCAAAAATTTGGACTAGGTTGCTTCCTTTCTCTGAAATTTGGATCCATAAATATAATTTGAATTCCTTCCAAGAGATTATCAACCTCTATCACAAAATGAAAAATCTAATTTCAAACCAATCTAAGTTTTGAATGAATGACTGAAGAGTATTCTCATCTTCTTTCGAGGAAGAGTCTTGATGATTTACTAAGATAACTTCGCATTTTTGTGGGGCCTAATTCGACTGAGCCATAAATCTAAGATGTTGTGAGCTAGAATCCTCAGATTAAATTTAGAAAGGTGAATTCAATTCGAGCCCTAAGAGGGTTAAAGAACCTTCCGATCAGAATGTCCAAGAAAACCTAAATCAAGAGGACAAGCATGTGAAGGTTAGCCCAGAAATGCATGGTCAAAAATACCTTAGACAACCTCCCAGGGTTGCCTCAGAACAAAGAAATCAAAGAGTCTCTGAACAGAACCATAATCCAAAACACTACAAACATCAACCTTATTGTGAGATTGCTTTCTCTTTTACTCTTGCTTGGGATTGTCTTCTCTGTAGCTCTAATACCATGTTAAATTTATGTTAACATGTTATTTTTTTAGGATAGATACTTCAATATAAAATATTATCCCATGTTTAATCCATTATCAATCTCATGAATAATCATCATATTGATAATAACGAAAATATGTAATACATGACGAGCCAAGACAAGAGGACATAATAATATGGCACTCGCCCAGGAAAAACCCTAAGATGGGGAAAACCCTTGATCAAATATTCCTACTATCAATATCAATTGTTCAATAGAGAGAGTGTACAATAAATCAAAGTAAAAGAGACTTGCTAATTTGTAATTCCAACCTTAGATAAGAGAGAGGATCCAAAGCTCTAACACTTTGACAACTGAAGTCACACATGGACTGGTGAGGGTTGCTTACATTAAGTTTTTTTCTTACTTATTCATAGTAGTTCCTTTCAACGTGTCTAATCTTGTCATACAAGAAGATGCCCTTCACTAGCCCTTGGGGCTAGTCTAGACCTTTGATAAGACACTCGGCTTCCTGAATTATGCATGGGCAGGGTTGTGACCTCCTTCCAAGATGATTTGGCCTCTTTCTGATATAAGGCAGGGCTTAAGCCAACCCCAAACAAGACTTCTCACCAACCAGTCTTCACTAATGTAGGTTTGTGGCCTACCTGGATAGAGGTTTATCTTCTCGACCCACAGTTCAGCAGGATAAGGCTTGCGGTCTGGTTGAGAAGGACTTCATGTAGCTGCAACATACTTAGACCATAAAACATACCCAAACACACCATCCCATCACTCATTCCTATAGTCAGCCTCATAGAAATCTCGAACCTATAATAAGACATAGATGAGCCCAGATTCTTCCACACCTTGCTCTCTAAATAACTTCAATGCCACAAAGATATTTTATCACAAGGATGAGTGCCCAAGGATATATCTAATGAGGTTGAAGGAACCTCTATATATAAAATTCGTTGGGGGTCAAGTGACACAGCCATTGGTCTTGTATTAGCCTATTTGATGACATGGTCGACCTTGACAATTTGCACATATGGGCATAAATTCAAAAACACGCTTCTTCTTGTCCAAATTTGATGATCTTTAGGTCGATTTTGGTCCTTTTGAAAAGAGGAATTGAATTCCATAATTACCTTCTTCAAAAGACCTACCCAAAGTGGAATTTTTCCCTAGTTTCCATTTTTAACACCTTTCCCATTTTGTTCTTCTTCTTTCTCTCCTTCAAAAGCTTCTTGGTGTTCCTTCTAATTTGAACCATTAGACCATCATTTATTCTAGCACATGCTTTCCACGGATTGTTCCTACACACAAGCCCCATCCACCATTCTTTGTTTTAACAACATCACTTCCTTTATCATATGGCTATGTAGACCCCCTAGATACTTGAGGAGTAAATATGAGTTCTTGGGAGAGATATCTAGTATTATTTCCATCTTTCTAAATTGTGTGGTGTACTCTTGTAGACTTTGATCATATTTTTGCCTCAAGTAATGCAACTGGATCGATTGGTCCTCTACATACAAAATAAGGTAGAATTGGGACTTAATGAGAGTTTTAAAATCCTCCCACATATTTTCTAGAGGATATCCCTCCAGCCTAAGGTTTTTTGTGTGGATTTCCCACAAATTCAAGGCTTGACCCTTAAATTTCAAACGAGAAAGAAATTTTACTATTCCTCCTCTATATGGTAAATTGTAAAATTAATTGCTAACTATTGTAATCAATGATTTAATTTCAAAGCATCTATCTCACCTTGACCTTCACTTCCATATTGACGAGAGACTGTCAATGATTCACAATGCTTAAACTCAACAATTCTTTTTTAGATTTCTCAGACTCCTTCACCAGTTATTCATGATCTCGTGATTTTCCCTCTAATCTAACCTTTGAGTTGGATCCCTCATTTTCTCTGACTAACCCCAAGCTTATTAGTCAGGGTTTATATTATGGTGTATATCTGCAACTTGCGCCTCCAACCATGTAAACCTCTCATTTGTTGGATCTCAAGGGTTATCATAAATCGATTTGTCAACCATGGCTGGGGTTTTATGACTTTCTATTTAAATTGATCTATTCCTCTGCAACTTTCTATAACATACCCAAATAAACTTGCTTTTATACCAATATGATATGTAAACTACCATGCATATTCCACTAGACAATTTGTGACAATAGATCTAATAAAAAAAATTGGAATCTATAGTATGAAAGGTTATTTCTTCTAAAATGTAGATCTATTATTTTTGCTTTTTTTTATGACTTTCTATTTAAATTGATCTATTCCTCTGCAACTTTCCACAACATACCAAATAAACTTTCTTTGATACCAAGATGATCTATAAACTACCATGCATATTCCACTAGACAATTTGTGACAATATATCTAATAAAAAAATTGGAATCTATAGTATGAAAGGTTATTTCTTTTAAATTATAGATATATTATTATTGTTTTTTTTATGCATGCAAAGATAAAAAGAGAAAAATAGAGAACAATGAAACACAAATACACACTAATCATAGTAAATACCAAGATGTGCCCAAGGAAACCCTTTTGGGAGAAAACCCAACTCGAGGGTGAGGTTGCTCAGATCTCTTTTGTCTAGAATGGAAATGATGCAAGTACAAAGGAGAAGGGACTCTATGGAGTTTCTTGAGACTTGGGGCATGTGGGTTGCTATAGAACACAAACCACCTTCGTGAAAATCTCTCTTTATCCACACACTATGATTTTTCTCTACTATGGAACAAAACACAAGAAAATAGAATGGAATCCATTTTCCTCATAGTGTCCCTGTTATAATATATCTTAACAGCCAAATAGGGGTTAGATTTAATCCATTCGACCATCAAGATGAGTTACAACTCGAACCTTCTAGAGTATTATTCTTATTGCCAACGTGGCAAACCCCTTTTGTATAAGTAACGAGGGCTAATGTGGCATCCTCTCAAATCATGGTGGTCAATCATAGTAAGTCAACTTTCAATAGAACTTTTCAATCAAAGTTCTAGTTGTCATGATTCTTGCACCGTTGGAAAAGGCTTTGAGTGTAGAACATTGTCACAAATCCTATGATTAAGAAAAAAGTATTTTTCCTCAAAAAATGTCATTTAAATATTCAAACTCATCTTGAAAGGTTTCAGACCTCAATTCTTCAAACAAGGTCTGGTGACCTGGGTGCAGGTGATATGGACAAACGTTCAAACCCCAAAACAATTTCTTCTAAATCTGACTGAATCCCTTCATCTTCCCCCACTAGATTATCACTCATCTACTTCCAGACTGACTGTTTCATAAATTTTCCTTTTTTGGCCACTATCACCAATCATTTTCCATTAATCGGCCCAACCCTTGTTATCGAGAATAATTTCATAATAGAGGCCCTTTTTAGCACTATCGGTGTTGAAATTCCATAGGAATTACATAATACACTATTGACGTTGTTCAAAATAGCAATAATGCAATTATACGTAAAATACACTATCGGCAGGTTAAAATGCCCATAATGCAATTATACATGAAAATACACTATCGGTGAGCTATTCCATGAGAAATGGAACAACACTATTGACGCTTCACTATCGGTGTTTCCTCGATGCGATAGCACTGTAGCACTTATCGGTCAATCGCAATCGGCAGGTTCAATGCCTCTCCGCCAAACTCCTTCCGCTTAAAACTTGCAATGCGATAACTATTCGCGGACCTAATCGATTTTAAATCCTCCTCTATAATATTTTTGATCCGTTAGTATTGCAATATCGGGTTTCGGTGGTTCAATAGGCCTGGTTCCTCTCCACTAAAGCGATGCGATGCGATAGCGCTTACGAACCTGATATGGATATAAGCCACGCTTTATAAGACTTCAAATCCGTATTTCAAATTTGGACTATGTTTTTCATTGTTTCTTAATGTAAACAGGAATTTAGCTTGCGGGACTAAAATGATGCATAAATTGGAAACAGAGCACACTAATATGAAGGAAAAACACTAAAACTGACTCTTATTAGAGTATTAACTGGAAAACCAGGGCCAAACCACTGTTATAAAGACTTACAAGTAAGTGATGTGAGAAAGTCAAAGATATGAATAAATCCAGATTTAACAAACAAATAGGTGTTCAGATGCACAGAAAGAGTTTCGGAGGTCACAATGCCTCTGGGATCGATCAATACACAGAGATATCCTCCTCTTTACTTAAGCAATATGACATAAAACCACTGGGTCAAAAATCCCTTTACAATAGCGTGAAAGTTACATAAATACTAGTTCGTCTTAACAACTAGATCCTAATACAGAGGCTGAAATTTGTGAATCCTATATGTTCTACGAGGTATTCTCCTCGAGAATCTCCACTACGCTAACTAATCCCAGCTGTTCTGCGAGGTATTCTCCTCGAGAATCTCCACTACAGTTAAATAACACTTATTACATCACGATCTAACCCTAGATTCTAACTCTATGCTTAACTAGAAAAACACGGAAATTGATGGCAAAAGGATCCCACTCCTTTGCTTGTATATTTTTTTGTATTTTTGGAATAAGTTTGAAGTATTTTCCCTCCAAGTCGCATGCCCCTACATCAGACCCCTGAGGACAAAATTCTTCATGGGCTCTTTCCCATGAGCTCTTCTACAGAACTGCCCAACTTTTGTAGCATGTTTTCTGTTACCCAAGTAGCTTCAGCAATTGGTTGATCCTTCCATTTGACCAAACACTGAAAGTACTCCTGTCCTCTGGTTTTCTTGAACACTTTTCCAAAATCCTTTCTAGCTGTAATTCCTTTATTGTAGGTAATTGTTTTACCCAGTGAATTTCCTGTGTCTCTTGATCCTTTTCCGTATCATTTGTAATTCCACCTTCATACTTGTACATATGAACAACATTGAAAATTGGAGATATTCCAACATCAGAGGGTAATTCAATTTCATATGCATTTGCAGAAAATTCCCTTAATACTCTGCATGGTCCAATTTTCTTGAACTTCAATTTGTTATACTCCCTCTTTGGAAATCTTTCCTTCGTTAGGTGTGCTAAAACCAAATATCCAACTTCAAAGTTCACCTCTCTTCTTTTCATGTATGCTATGGCTCTATACTTGATGTTGCTATCATGTAGCTGTTGTTTCACTTGTTTATGTAGTGCTTGCATTTCTGAAGAAAAATCTTCTCCCTCTGCACTTCTCATCTCATCTTTTCCCAAGTTTCTTAAATTAGATACTCCTCTTGGGTACCTCCCTGTACTCCTATTAGGTGAGTCATTATATGCATATTTAGCCTATACCAATACTTGATGCCACTGCTTTGGATTTTCTGCAGTAAGACTCTCTAAAAGATTACCCAAACTCTTGTTCACAACTTCAGTCTGTCCATTAGTCTGTGGATGATAGGTAGAACTGAAACTCAGTTTAGTTCCCAACTTCTTCCATAATGTCCTCCAGAAAGGTCCAAAAAATTTGGAATCCCTGTCTGAGACAATACTCTTAGGCAACCCATGCAATCTTATAATCTCCTTGAAAAACAAATTAGCAATGTGAGTAGCATCACTAGTTTTATAACATCAAATTGTTGTGTGTGGAGCATGATTGTTCAGAGGTCTTTGTTTCAGTCAGATGTATACCCCAAGAAGTTTTGTACACCCCTCCACGCGGGGTCCGGGGGGGCGATCCCCCCCGGTTAGGAGGTCCAGGGGCCAGTGGTCCCCCGGCAGGGGCTCGGGGGCAGTGCCGCCAAAGCTAAAAATAGATGTAAATTTGCCTTGTAAAAGTATAGTAATTTCTAGTCAATCTGGGTCGTTCATTAGGCGGATGATCTGACGGCAGAACTTATGTTTAGTTTAGGGTTTTTTGCCCTAGAAGGCAACCCCTCTCTTTGTATGAGGGAATTGTATTTGAGGCTGTGGAAGATGTATTATGTGTGAGCGAGAAACTGAGGAGGTGAGATTGTGGAGAAAACAGAGGTTTTTACATCGGGTTTACTGTAGGTTGTGTCTCTTCATTTTGCTTGATAATAGGAAGGAGGACTGGGTCGAGGTGGACGTAGCCCAAACTGGGTGAACCACGTATATCTGTGTCTCTCTTGTTTTGTGCGTTTTCTGTGTTTATATTTCTGCAATATTTTATGTGTTCCATTGCTCCGTAATATTTAATTTTCTAACAACTCGTATCAGAGCCGAAGGTCTATTTGGTTCATAAACTCACAGGAAATAAGGGTTTCTTGTTCGAGTGGGAGCAACGGCGGAAGATAGTAAGTTTAGGGTCGAGAAATTTAACAGCCAAAATTTCTCGTTGTGGAAGATGCAGATGGAAGATTATCTGTATCAGAAATATCTATATCTACCATTGGGCAGAAAAACAAAGATTCCGACGGGTATGAAAGATGAAGAATGGAACCTTCTCAATAGAAAGGCACTCGGAACAATACGGTTGTGCCTTGCAACGTCAGTCGCCTTCAACATTTCGAAGGAAACAACGACAAAGGGTTTGATTAAGGCGTTGGAGAAACTATATGAAAAACCCTCGGCCTCAAACAAGAACTCCAAAAGGCCTCATACCAATGGACATATTTGTCCATCCTTATACACCCATGATCCTCCCCACTTCTAGTCAATGTGGGACTTTGGTCGTATACCCAACACGAATAAAATGTGCCATTTTTGAAAATTTGTGCACTACAACAAAGATTGAATCATTTCCTCTTTGAGTCTTTGGTAAGCCCAAAACAAAATCCATACTTACCATATCCCAAGGCCTATCTAGAATTGGTAATGGAACATACAAACTTGTGTTTTGGCTTCTTCCCTTTGCATATTGACAGACTTTGCAAGTTTTCACATACTCTTCCACTTCAGATCTCATTTTCGCCCAGAAATAAAATCTGTACAACTGCTCATAAGTCTTATCTATACCAAAATGTCCTACAAGTCCACCACTATGTTTCTCTTTGATTAAGTTCTCCCTTATAGAACAATTTGGTATGTACAGCTGATTTCTTTTAAACAACAATCCATCTTTTAAGAAATAGTCCAACCATTTATTCCTATCCATCAAAACAGGATTCTTACAAGCTTCAAATGCCTCTTTAAAATCTAAATCTGTCTCATACAATTCTTTAAGAAAATCAAAACCCAACACTTGAATTTGACTCTCTAGAAGTAAAGTATTTCTCCTACTTAAAGCATCTGCAACTTTGTTTGATTGGCCATTTATGTGCTTAAAAACAAAATGGAAACCCTGAAGATACTCTACCCATTTGGCATGTTTCTGGTTAAGCTTTGGCTGCTGCATAATATACTGAAATGCATGGTTATCTGAATAAAGTATGAACTCTTTTGACATTATATAATGTCTCCACTTCTTCAATGATTGCACAACTGCATAAAACTCTTTATCATAAGAAGAATACTTCTTCGTTGAATCATCCAACTTTTCACTAAAATAAGCTATAGGTCTATCTTCTTGACTTAAAACACCTCCAATAGCTTCTCCACTAGCATCACATTTCACTTGGAAAAATTTACTAAAATCAAGTAGAACCAAAATAGGTTTTTCAGTGATCTTCTTCTTCAACAGCTGAAAATTATTTTCTACTTCAGCAGTCCATCTAAATGGTTGCTTATCCTTCTCTATAGTCTCAACAATATGAGCATTAATCTTACTAAAATTCCTTATGAATTTCCTATAAAAACTAACAAGACCACGAAAACTTCTTACCTCAAATATACTTTTAGGTGAAGGCCACTCCATGATTGCCTTGATCTTCTCTGGATCCATCTTCAATCCTTCAGCAGAAACAACAAAACCCAAATACACTAACTCATCTTTCATGAATGAACATTTCTTCAAATTCAGCAATAATTTCTCTTGATGTAACCTTTGTAAGACATAATTCAGATGTCTCATGTGATCTTCCTTAGACCTGCTGTAAATTAATATATTGTCCAGATATACTATTACAAATTTACCAATAAACTCTTTAAGAACTTCATTCATGAGTCTCATAAACGTGCTTGGTGCATTTGAAAACCTAAAAGGCATTACTCTCGATTAATGCAATCCCTCATTTGTCTTAAAAGCAGTTTTCCACTCATGTCCTTCTATTATCCTTATCTGATGATACCCACTCTTAAGATCTAGTTTTGTAAAATACTTTTCTCCACTCAAACAATCCATCAAATCTTCAATTCTAGGTAAAGAAAATTTGTACCTGATTGTGATTTTATCAATGGCTCTTGAATCAATACACATTCTCCAGCCTCCATCCTTCTTTGGACTCAACACTGTCGGTACTGCACAAGGACTCAAACTTTCTCTAATCAGTCCTTTGTCAAGCAGTTCCTAAACCTACTTTCTAACCTCTTCATTTTCTGTGGGAGTCATTCTGTAAGCTGCTTTATTTGGTGGATTTTCTCCAGGAATCAAATATATATGATGGCTAATTCTTCTAATGGGTGGTAATTCATTAGGAAAATCATCAACAATGATATCACAATAGTTTTCCAACATTTCTTGGATTTCAATGGGTAAATAAGAAACTTTAGTAGAAGCCATTATTACCTTGGGCTTGCAAATTACAGCAAAATTTACCTCATTCTTTTCAATCTGTTGTGAGTATTCCTTTCTTCCTAGTAATATAGTTTTTGGATCAGTCTTCTTTCCTGATGCATCTTCTTCTCCCATAGGCAGCAATGTATGATAGATACCATCTTTACCAAACTTGTCCGTGTTTCTTTTCCCATCATGCATAGCTCCTTTGCCATATTGCCAAGGTCTTCCAAGTAATATGTGACACATATCCATGGGCATCACATCACATGCAATTTTATCCTTATATTTGCCCAACTGCAACTCCACTTCACACTGTTCATTCACTAACAACTGATGTCTCTTTTGTAACCATGACACCTTGTAAGGTGTTGTATGTCTCATTGTCTTCAGCTTCAATTTTACCACCACTTCTGTAGAGACCAAATTATCAGTGTTGCCACTATCAATGATCATCTGATAGCATTTCCCTTGAACCTTACACACTGTTCTGAACAAAGTCTTTCTTTGTGATGGTTCAACTATCTCCTTTGATGGCTTGAGCAAAACTTTATTGACTACCAAAGCTTCTCCTCTCTCTGGTACATTTTCTTCTTCTCTCACTGTTGCTACTTCTTCCTCAACTTGAGCAACAATTGCATTCCTCTGACTTGTTCCTACATTCTTTGGGCACTCAAAAGCTCTGCGTCCCAGTTTGTTACACATGTAACATCTTACTTCTCTTCCTCTTCCTCTGCCACCTGCATCACCTCCTATGGTTGCTCTACCACCTTGACTTCCTTTTCCTCAGAAAGAACCTCTTCCTCTGGCAGACTACTTCCTTATGAGTTTTTCTTCATCTTCCAGTACCATCTGGTAAGCTTCTTCTACTGTTTTAGGAGACAGTATACTTATCTCATCTTAAATTTCCATCCTAAGACCATTCACATATCTAGCCACCTTCTCATCTGTATCCTGAGTTTGTCCAGCTCTTATACTTACCTTATAGAATTCCTCTGTATATTCTTTCACTGTCATAGACCTCTATTTAAGATTCTGCATCTGTCTGAACAAGGTTTGATGATAATTACTTGGTAGAAACTTACCTCTTAGCTTTGCTGCTATCCTATTCCTATTTTTGATAGGTTGCTTCCCAAGTCTCTTTCTTTTTGTCTACACTCCATCCCACCAAAGTGTTGCATGTCCTTTTAGCTTGGTGACAACAAACTTTACTTTCTTCTCATCTTTTGTTTCTTCATAATCAAATAATTTCTCCATGCCATTAATCCAGTCTATCAATTCTTCTAGATTCAATCCTCCTTCATATATTAAAACCTCAGTCTTTGGCCTAGTTGTGGATCTCAACACTGATTGGAAAAATCTCATCTCAGGAGTAACTACTACAGTTTCCTCCTCTTCTTCAACTTCAACCTCAGGCTCATTAATATCCCTATTATCTATATTTCTCCCTGTTGTTAATGCCTCTAATCTAGCTTGCATCTAGTGCATAGCTTCCATCACCTCAACATTTGCAACTGGTCGACTGTTTCTACCACGTCCTCGTCCTCTTCCAACTCTGAAAGCCATATTAAATTTCCTTCTCTTGATTTTGAGATTTAATTTAGTTTCAACAGGTTGCTTTGATACCACTAATGATGGCCTAGGTGCAGGCTATATGGACAAACGTTCAAACCCCGAAACAATTTCCTTTAAATATGACCGAATCCCTTCATCTTCCTCCACTAGAGTATCAGTCATCTACTTCCAGACTGACTGTTTCATAAATTTTCCTTTTTTGGCCACTATCACTAATCCTTTTCCATTAATCGGCCCAACCCTTGTTATTGGGAACAAGTTCATAATAAAAGCCCTTTTTAGCACTATCGGCGTTGTAATTCCATAGGAATTACATAATACACTATCTACGCTGATGAAAATAGCAATAATGCAATTATAAGTAAAATACACTATCGGTGGGTTAAAATGCCCATAATGCAATTATACATGAAAATACACCATCAGCGGGTTATTCCATGAGAAATGGAACAACACTATGGGCGCTTCACTATTGACGTTTGCCCGATACGATAGCACTGTAGCACTTATCGGTCAATCGCAATCGGTAGGTTCAACGCCTCTCCGCCATACTCATTCCACTTAAAACATTTGATGCGATAACTATTCGCGGACCCGATAGATTTTAAATCCTCCTCTATAATATTTCGGATCAGGTAGTATCGCAATATCGAGTTTCGGCAGTTCAACAAGCCTGGTTCCTCTCCATTGAAGCGATGTGATGCGATAGCGCTTACAGACCCGATATGGATATAAGCCATGCTTTATAAGACTTCAAGTCTAGATTTCAAATTCAAACTATGTTTTCGTTGTTTCTTAGTGTAAACAAGAATTTAGCTTGCGGGACTAAAACGATGCATAAATTGGAAACAGAGCAGGCCGATATGAAGGAAAAACACTCAAACTGACTCTTATTAGAGTATTAACTGAAAAACCAGGGCTGAACCACTGTTATAAAGACTTACAAGTAAGCGATGTGAGAAAGTCAAAGATATGCATAAATACCATAGTTAACAAACAAACAGATGTTTAGATGCACAGAAATAGTTTCGAAGGTCACAATGCCTCTGAGATCGACCAATACATAGAGATATCGTCCTCTTTACTTAAGCAATATGATATTAAACCATTGGGTCAAAATCCCTTTACAATAGCGTGAAAGTTACATAAATACTGGTTTGTCTTAACAACCAAATCCTAATACAGAAGTTGAAATTTATTAAACCTATCTGTTCTACGAGGTATTCTCCTCAAGAATATCTACTACGCTAACTAATCCTATCTGTTCTGCGAGGTATTCTCCTCAAGAATCTCCACTACAGTTAACTAATTAACAATTATTACATCATGATCTAACCCTAGATTCAAGCTCTATGCTTAACTAGAAAAACATGGAAATTGATCGCTAAAGGATCTCACTCCTTTGCTTGCAGATTTTTTTGTATTTTTGGAATAAGTTTGAAGTATTTTCCCTCCAAGTCTCATGCCCCTGCATCAAGGTCCCACTGATAAAACTAGTCCAATAAATTTATTCCTTTAAGTTTTCCACTTTGAAAGCATCAAGATGGATGAAAAATTATAAAGTGACACAATTTGAATCAAGATGTGATAGCATCAAAGGTAATGATTAATTTTATGTGATTCATTTCACTAGTATCAATCGCAATTCTTCATCCCTATGAGCATCACTAGATGCAACATGTGTTAAGTGGACCATCCAAATTCATGAGAAATTGGCCATTGTAACTATTTCTCATAGTATATAATTTCATCGTACATAAGTTATGCATTAATTAGTTACTCTACATAAATAATCTCAAAAATGATATTTTAATGATGCAAGTGTTTCACATTCTATAATTTTCTTGTTGGACTTTGTGATGCTTGGGTAAGTCAAACATGATCTAACTTAACGACAATACAAATTTTAGGAAATTAGATAAGGTCCTGAGGACATGAAAAATTGTAATGAGGGCCTTGGTATTGAGAAATGTAACTAGTTTCAATCTTCATAATTGTTGTACTCATTTCAATATGTATCATATGTAACAAACAAGAAAAAGGAGAAAGAAAAATTATTATTAAAGCATGGGCTTCATGCTCATTATTAATGGTCTTCTAGGTAAAATCGTGTTCTTCATACTTCTAGGGTATGTTAGGTCTTAGGATTTATTGTCATGAGTTAGTGGAGTCAACATCATGTTTATAAGACCCTTTTGGGCAATTTGTAATTATAAAAAGAATTATTTTTTCATCTAGAAAATCTTGGAATCTCCAAGAGTACTAGTCAGCCTTGGGATCATCGAGTTGGCCTAAAGGAAGGAATTTGACCCCTTGAGAAGGCTATAAAAGGAATTTGTTCAACCCAATTTGGATACACTCACTCACAAGTTCGATCTATCAAGAAAGAGTTTGATTTGTAGCTAGGAGGAGTAGAAAATGAGAGTAAAGGTCTAAGATAAGTTGGGAGGTTGAAATATCTTATTTTTTGGCTCTATCTCTCTCACACATGTGAAGATCTAGGCTTTCTGATGCTGCAAAAGGAGGCTCGAGTTGCAGTAGGACGACGTGCAGAATGTTGTAGCTGAAAGAGAGAAAACCCTATATTGACCTCGTTGAACTTAGGATATTTGTCTTGCTCTAGGAAGGTCTCAAGAGGAGGTTGGATTAGGGTTTCTAAAGAAGTTGTAAGGACAAAGTTGCAAAGTTGAAGTTGTTGAACGAGTTGCAATATTGAAGCTGGTAGGTCAAAGTTGCAATTTGAAGTTGGCTGGTGTAGAATCAAAGAAGGATTTCTTAGAGGGCCAACTTGGTACTTGGAGGAGGACTTGGTCTAGGGTTTGGGCCTTTGTATCTCATTTGAAGCATATTCTAAGAAGAGAAGAGTTTTTGGGTTTTCTCTTTGGAGGGATTTTTCCCTAGTTGAGAGCCTAATGTGTGTGTCCTTTATTGTTGTTATTGTTATTCATATTGTTTGATGAAAAGATCTAACTAAACATAAAGAAGATACATATGATTCACAAGCAAATATCAAGGGTAAAGGTGTTGAAAAATGTAACTAGGTTCAGTCTTCATAATTGTATTTAGGTCATAATAAAATGTACTTATGAAAAGCAATGAAAAGAAATTATATTATTATTATTATTATTAAAGCATGGGCTTCATGGTTGGGTCATCAAGTTTTAAATCAAAGTCCCCATTGAGAACTTCTAGGATTTATTATAAGCCAATAGAATCATTGTACAATTTTACTCCAAAAAACATTGTTTGATGCTTCAAAACGCTCTCAGAAAGCTTCAGACCTTGTTTCGCCAAACTAAATCTCGCCGATAAAAATAGTCCCATGAGTTGATTCCTCCACTTTTTCAACTCTTAATGCATCAAGATGGATGACAAACAATATAATGATCTAATACATATCACACCTCCCATTTTGAGAGGCTTTTGGTCCACAAAAGCTTCTACTGAATGGAATGGAATGCCCCTTCCTCGTAATGGCTCAGTTATAACACAGCCTGATAACCTAGTAGTTGTTAATTTTGACTACATCAACTCTTAACTAGAGTTACAATATAGAATCTTCTAGAGTCTTTTACATCACAAACACATGGCTAACCCCTTTTCCATAAATAATTGGGGTTGACACGGCACCCTCCCGAACTATATGTGTGAAAACAAAAAGTTCAACTTCTAAGTGGCATAGCTTTTGCATATAAACTCCAATTGACGTGCTTCTTGCATCGTTGGAAAGATATTTTTGTAGAATATCATAAAAATGTGATACACTATAGTGGAAAATTTTAACCCCCAAAAAAATGTCGTTTGATGCCTCAAAATGCTCCCAGAAGGTTTCAGACCTAATTTCACCAAATTGGGTCCCTCCAGTAAAAACGATCTCGTGCGCTAATTCCTCCACCTTTTCCACTCTGAATGCATCGAGATGGATGAGAAACAATATAATTATCCAATCAAGATCACACCTCCCCGTTTTTGGAGGATTTTGGTCCCCAAAAGCTTCTACTAAATGAGGAGAGGGAATTTTTCCTCCACCTCCTCTTTGGTGTTCCATTTAACTTTGTCTAGGAGTTGTCCCTTCAACCCAATCTGCCAAAGGCCATGCTGCCCTTGTCTTGTAGTTTTGGACGTCTTCTACAAATTTGTGCCTGAGCGTCGGGTGCCAAATCCTCCACTGAAGGTAGGACATGTTCCTCTTCCTGATCTAGCAGGGAAGCCTCATAGAGTTTCAAATTATCCACATTCACAACTGAGTAAATGCACTTATATAGTGGTAAACTAAGTCGACAAGAATTTTCACCCACATTATCCAGTGTCTCAAATAGACCATACCTCAAAGCCTTGATTTTCTTGCCAGACCCCTGCAACCTCTCCTTGTTCAACTATAGCCATACTCTACCTCCTACCTTGAACAATTTTTTTGTTATGTGTTGATCATGCCTAGCCTTATACTTCTCATATGACTTCTGTAGTGTTTCTTGTACATATAAATTGATCTTCTTGATCTTTTCTATAAATTTTTCAGCCCTCGAAGCATCTCACGTAAGATCTTCCCTCACTCCTCCTTGTTGCCCATACGCAATATCCAAAGGTGAAGGTGGAAAATATATGAAACAAGTTTCGAAAGGAGACTTCCCTGTTAAGTGTGGACTGCTCTATTGTAAGAATGTTGTATATATACCAGATTTTCATCCCTATTCTTTCGATGCTTCTGGTTGTATCTCCTCAGAAGTTGCACTAAAGTCATGTTAACTACTTATGTATGTCCACCTGTCTATGGATGGAATGTTGTAGATATTTTCAACTTTGCATCCATATTCTACCACAATGTAGTCTAGAATGCACTAAGAAATATTGTATCCATATCTGAAATAATGCTCCTTGGTATCCCAAAGTGCACCCAAACCTATCTAAAGAACAAGTTTGTTGCTGGTCTTTTTACAGGACATTAAAAACACATATTGTTGAACCTGTCAACTACCATGAACATGTATTCATGTCTTTTCCTGGTTGTAGGTAAACCTCCCACAAAGTCCATGGAAATGCTTTCCCAAAGACAAGTAAGGGATGATATAGAGTTTGTTTCCTGTTACTAGGCTTGTGGGTACAACAAAGCATGCATCCTCTTATGAACCTAGCTACATGCTCTTGCATCTTGGGCTCATACACATACCTCTGCAAGTTAGCCACGGTCTTCCCTACACCAAAGTGTCATGTCACCTTAGAGGTGTCATCCTCTCTAATTAGTTGCAATCGCTCACCTTTAGGAACACATAGCTTATCCAGCGTTTAGAGTAACCCATCTTGGAGACGGTAGTCAAAGGTGTTGTTGCCATCGTATACATGACTCTGACTCTGCAACTGCTGATACACCTCCTTGAAGTCTTCATCCTCTGAATATGCCTCTCTATATGCATAGTGGGTAAATGGCTCAATGTGCATAAGGGTCCCCAAAGATAAAATCTTTGATGTGGGTGGCCTTGAAAGAATGTCAGCTAACTTGTTTATGCTTCCCTTCTTATGTTTGATCACCAAATGAAATTGTTGTAAAAACTCCATCTTCTTGTAATGCATGGTCTGTTATAACTTACTCTCAGCCTACAAGTACTATAATGGCCGGTGATCTGTTTGGATCTTTTCCCATCAAATAGTGCTTCCATTTATTCATAGCTTGCACCATGGCATAGAGCTCTTTATCATAGGTAGGGTAGTTAAGATTTTTCCCATAAAATACTTCAAAATGGCAGCATACAGGTCTTCCTCCTTGCATCAAGACAAGTCCCATAGCATACCCACTCACAACTATTTCCACTTCAAAGGGTTGCTACAAGTTTTGCAATGTCAGAGCCGGTGCTTAACTGGTCTTCTTCTTTAGCTCCTCAAAACCCTGTTGCTAACCTTTTTCCCAACTGAAAACTCTTGCCACTTGTTGTTATGGCATGGAGTAGTGTTGCTACCACTGAAAATGAGGCTATAAATTTCCTCAGATACTGTGTTGCCCCAATGAAACTCCTAACTTGGGAAACAATAGTAGGCACCGACCATTCCATGATCGCCTCCATCTTGAAGGATCTATCTTCAGTTCTCCTCCACTGATCACATACCCCAAATTCACCAAATATTGTTGCACAAACACTTCTTGAGATTTGCTAGCAACTTGTGCTTCTTCAATGTTTCCAGTACCTACATCAAATGTGAAATATGTTCCTCCTAGGTAGCACTATATATTAGTATATCATCCAAATAGACAATAACAAATGAATCTATAAAAGGGAACAATACATCATTCATTAATCTCATAAATGTAGTTGGTGCATTACATAGGCCAAAATGGCATGATTAACCACTCATACAAACCTTCCCTAGTTTTGAAGGTGGTCTCCCAGATATCTTGTTCTTTAACTCAAACCTGGTGATATACAGAATTCAAGTCCAACTTGGTGAATTACTTTGCTTACTGCAACTGATCTAACATATCATCTGTCCTAGGTAGGGGGTATCTATTCTTGAGCGTGATTTTATTCAATGCCCTGTAATCTATACACATCCACCAAGTCTCATCCTTCTTTGGCACAATGACGATGGGTGATCCACATGGTGATGTACTTGGTTGAATGACAACCTGTTCCAGCAGTTGTTGTAATTGTTTCTTCACCTTATTTGCTTCTATAACAGACTATCCATATAGCTCAATATTTGGCAATGGGGAGTCCAGCAATAGCTCGATCTTGTGCTCCACTTCTCTCTTAGGTGGTAACCCTTTAGGCTCTTGGAACACATCCTTGTATGCCTATAACAATTCCACCAATTATTTTTTTTGTTTCTTAGTACACCGCTCCAAGGATGCCTTGCCTCTTATTGACTCCTCTACAGAATGTCTTTCTCTTAAAAGAAATAAAACATACTCTTCCCATAACTATTCAATTTCTTAGCTTGTTTGGCACTTATCAATGAAAATTTTGACTTACCATTGTACGCGATGATGATGAATAATTTTCCATCCTTGATGAGCAGGTACTGGTTGGCTCTCCTCATAAATATTGCATCACACATGTACATGTATGGACTCCCAAACACGGCTCCACATACATCAAGGGGAACCACATCTAGATCTACTTCATCACTAAAATCAGCGCCGATAGAAAATCTAATTTTACATTGTTTTGTTACCTTCAACTTTGCATCAGTATTTATGCATCCCAATGGATATGGAATTGGATGATCACGAACTTCCATCCCCAACTTCTTGACCAACTCTGTCGCAATGAGATTCGCTTGTGATCCAAAATCAAACAGAGCATCAATCTTTGTGTTTTTGAGTTGTATTATTATATGGAAGAGTTTGGTCATTTATTTATCTTCTTATTGTTGAAGGCTACTCAGATTCACCTCCTTTTGCACTAATGTACAGATGACCTTCTCATCCATGTCCCACCTGCGTTCAACTTGTTTGCTCGAATATGTGGCCATGAGATTCCTCTTCTTCTTATCTTTCTTCTTATTCTTCGAGTTTAGCTCTGGATGCAACTTCCATCATTTTTCTTTTGTATGGCCATCAATGTTGCAGTGGGGTTGCAATGGTTGCTAGGATCTTTACATTGGTGTGTTGCTATTGTCGTCTTTTTATCTTTTCCCCCTTTTGCTTCTTCTTCCCCTCCTTAGAAGCATCTTATTGTTCTTGCTTATGCACTTGATTGTGCTCTCTTTAGGCCTATGTTTTCCAAGTAATATTTGGGCTTGAACAACAAAACTTGCTCGCGCATATGGCAATGCAGACCCCCAAGTACTTGAGAAGTACATCTAGGTTCTTTGGAGAGATATCCAACATTATAGTAATCTTTCTGAATTATGTGGTGTACTCCTGCATGCTTTGGCCCAGCGTTTTCCTAAAGTAATGCAATCGAATCCACTGGTCTTCCACGTACCCAATGGGATAAAACTATGACTTAATGAGGGTTTTGAAATCCTCTCACTTAGTCATTGGAGGTTCTCCCTCCAACCTCAAGGTTTTCGTGTGGATCTCCCACAAAGTCAATGCACAACCCTCTAATTTCAACTACGTGAATGACATCTTCTGCCCTTCCTTGATCTAATGGACATTGAAATACAGTCGCTACAACCAGTGGTTTAGCTTCCAAGCATCGATCTCGCCATGGTATAGTTTGATATCAACTTTTCTTTCCATTTTAAACGGGGATTAATTCACGACACTCAAACCAAGTTGATCTTTTATGGATTCTTTCTTCAATTGTTTCTTTGTTTCTCCCTAATCTTTTGATCCTTGCAATCTCCACAAAATACCTAAAGAAACATGCTCTGATACCAAATGATCCATAAAATTCCATGGATATTCCACTCGATAGTTCGTCACAACAGATTTGATAATAATATATTAAAATTTTGAATTTTTACACTTACAATTTTATTAAACTTCTAGATTAGTAAATTTAACTATAATTAGTGCATGCATGTGAATAGAAATTATGCAGAAAGTAGAGAACAATAAAATAAACTCATACACACACACATAAGACACAAGATATGCAAAGCCCCAAGGGTTAGCTCAGTTGGTCATAAATCGTGCCTCGCCATCGGGAGGTCACAGGGTCGAATGCACCCAAAGCCCTTGGGGGCAGGTCTTGCAGTAGGCCGAGGGGCGATTTAGCCTAGCTATCGCCCAGATTTTTCTGTGGACGTAACGATCACTCACTGACCAAGGTGCTGATGAACCACATGCAAAAAAAAAGACACAATATATGCTCTAGGAAACCCTTTTAGGAGAAAACTCCGCTAGAAGGTGAGGTTGCATCGCTCTATTTCTCTGTCTAAAAAATAAGGCTACGAGTACAAAGAAGTAATGTATCTGGCTTGTGGGCTGCTACAGTGTACAAATCCTCTTTGTGCGTTCTACCTCCTATCTCTCTTGTCTATCTTTGCTCCGCTATGGAACAAAATGCTCTCGAAAGTATGGAATGTCTATTCCTCCTAGTGGTCTGATTATAACACACCCTAATAGCCTACTAGTGGATAATTTTAACTACAACAACTCTTAAATAGAGTTACAATTTCTAGAATCTTTTACATCACAAACATCTGGCTAGCCCATTTTCCATGAATAATGGGGGCTAATGTGGCATCCTCCCAAACTATAAGTGAGAAAACAAAAAGGTCAACTTTTGAGTGGCATAACTTTTGCATACGGACTTTGATTGACACGCTTCATGCGTCATTGGAAAGATATGTGTGTGTGGAATAACATGAAAATGATTCACGTTAAAGCAAAAGCAATAAAGTTTTACCCCCAAAAAATGTTGTTTGATGCTTCAAAACGTTCCTGGAAGGTTTTAAACCTCGTTTCACCAAACTGGTTCATGTCGGTAAAAACAGTCTCGTCAATTTATTCCTCCACTTTTTCCAGTCTAAGTGCATCGAGATGGATGACAAACAATATAATAATACAATCCAAATCATTAGGATTTATTGTAATGAGTTAGTGGAATCAACATCATGTTTATAAGACCCTTTTGGGCCTTTGTAATTATAAAAATTTTATTTTTTAATCTAGAAAGTCCTGGAATCTCTAAGAGTACAAGTCGGCCCTAGGATCATCGAGTTGACATAAAGGAGGGAATTCGGCCCCTTGAGAAGGCTATAAAAGGAAGTTGTTCGACCTCATTTGGACACACTCACTCACAAGTTTGATCTATCAAGAAAGAGTTTGATTTGTAGCTAGGAGGAGAAAAAAAGGAGTGAAGGTCTAAAAGAAGTTTGGAGGTTGAAATATATTATTTTTTGGCTCTATCTCTCTCACACGTGCGAAGATCTGGGCTTTCTGGCGCTACAGAAGGAGGCTGAAATTGCAAGTCCGAGTTGTAGTAGGACAAAGTGCAAAATCTTGTAGATGGAAGAGAAAAAACCCTATATTGACCTTGTTGACCTTGGGAGAGTTATCTTGCTCTAAGAAGGTCTCAAGAGGAGGCTACATTAGGGTTTCCAAATAAGCTACAAGGACGAAGTTGCAGTTTGAAGTTGATTGGTGCAAAATCAAAGGACTTGTTAGAAGGTTGACTTTGTACTTGGAGGAGGACTCAATCTAGGGTTTTTGTCTTTGTATCTCATTTGAAGCAGATTCTAAGAAGACAAAAGTTTTCGAGCTTTCCCCTTGGAGGGGTTTTTCATTGGCTGGGAGTCTAACATTTGTGTTCTTTATTGTTGTTATTGTTCTTGATATTGTTTGATGGAAATATCTAGCTAAAGAACATAAAGAAGATAAATAAGTTTTACAAACAAATATCAATATTAAAGGAAAATAAGATTAATAACTACCACGTTCTATTTTCCAACACTTAGGATGTAACTATAATATTTTTTCACTAAAATTGTTATGGATTTGCATTAAAAGGGGTTCCACCTATATTGTTCAGCATAATAATAAAAATGTAGCTAGCCAAGGTCCAATTTCTCAAAACTCTCCAAAGCTCAAAGACTCTAACGTCAATTAGCTTTGTTCTTTCCTTCAAATAGGCATTTCTCAAAATTTTACTTGAATAAATCTTGTAAAGTTGCCCTAAAATCAAAATTGATTTGCAAAACATTCAAGAAAACTTGAAATTAAACAAAATCATGCTCACTACAAGTTTCCAATATTTCTTTTGGAGGTGGCTTGAATTCCCCAAGTGCTTGCTAGATTGTCTCTTCCTTGTGCTTTCTCAAGTGTTGAATCAACTAGCATTCTCTAATATGAAACTACAAAGTCAAAACTCTTTGCTAACCCTATAACCAAATGATGAAGTATATTATAATCTTCCTCTACCTTTCCATTTGCTTATTTTGTTGGATTACGCTTTTCAAAATTCTTGCATGCTTATTTTTCTAACTTCCTAAGAAGCAATCATGTTTGTCACATACATTAGGCTAGATTTATTAACAAATATAAGGCATTCATGTCTCGATAATGCTCGACAGATATACATGACCTTGCAAAAGGGACAACACCCTACATGACTATGATCTACCATATTTAGAAGGGGCCAAAATTCAATAAGGTTCAGATCATTCTTGGGAAAAATCAAAGCTCTAACCCTTGAACAAAGAACAAACTAGCTTAAACCATGAAAAAGGGATGGGTAGACAAGAGACCAAGAGCTTAGATTCCACACCAATTTTCATAAGCCTTCAAAATTCAAGAATTTTTGATGTAGAAAATGAATTGATAGGAAATGGAGGGCTATCAACTAGGCCAACAATGATCTGATCTCCTTATGCCTTAGTATCCACTACAGTCTTATGAGGTTACTTTACCATCAATCTATGTATGTTTGGTCATACCTAAAGTCCCTCTTAACATAAAATCCCATCCCTTCATCATTAGCACGCTCTACCCCTTGCCATTTGATTGGATTTGCATTGATAATTTTGGGTTGGATGATAATAATCTTGTTATGGAATTGATGAAACCATAATCCCATCTTTTATTCTTAGTAACCCTTCCTCCAAACAAGAGGCCTCGTTAGCCAACATATCAAGTGGGCAATTTTGTGCCCTTAACACATGATGATAATGTACCAATTCAAACATTTTTTCTTATTTGTGATTTCTTGCAATGAACCTCACCAAGATGCAATGTACCAAAGAATTTGAATTGTGTACATACCTTACTAGGATTGCAATGCCTCCTATGATGATCAACTCTTTAATCAATCATGAATTGACAATCCTAACTCAGATAGCAAGCTAATGCTTTGGCTTGATTATCAATTGTTTCACCTAGACCCCATACATGCATTGTTTCAAGTTGTCCATCAAGGTCTAGAATGATCCCTTTAGCACCTACCAGATGTTTAAGTATAATGTTTATTAAGAAGGTTTAAGTAGGTCATAATTTATTAATAGTCACAAAATCTGATTATCCTTCATCATAATCAGCGTCAATTTCCCACCTTTAATGATAAAACCACAAACTACTACTTTTTTAATGTGGATTATATATTGTGACCCTTAATATCCATGTTTCCTTTGTCAATTATTATTAGTACAGATAAGTGTGATCACCGTTTAAGCATGTTGTATTCACTCATATTCTCATTTTATCACTTCATTTCTAATATATCATGTGGTATTAAAGCCTCTTTGGGCATGATGCATGTAATAGTACCTCTAAATCATTACATGAATTAATGTTATAGTCTATCAATATTGCCTCATCACTACAATTTGAATTGCAAGGGTCATCTATACAAACATAATCTCATGTCCAAATGAAAAAGGAAAGCATAAAAATATCATATTTTAAATTTGTCATAGTGATTAATACTCTTTAAAATACTTGTCCTTTTTCTTAGTTCCATACCCACCTATATGTAGAGGCTAATTCCAATAGAAAAAAATAAAAATATTTGCTTATGCAACTATGAAGATTATTTCATCCTACTAAAAGATGGGAATGTGTATGTCCATGATTTATTTTCTTTTTTTTTGGAATTCCATTAATAAGGTGATATATAATGTTTATTTTGCCCATAAAAGGGTCATATGTTGGGGGATTATTCATGTTACACATACATTGCAAAGTTGTTTGTGTAATGTTTGTTTAACCACTGGAGACTAGTGCAGCTACAAATGAGACAATATATATGAGACAATATATGTTAAGATTCGTTGCAAATATGAGCAACCATTGGATGTCTTGCATTTATTGCAACTTTGTATGGTAAAAATATAGTGACAGTGATTTTGTTGAAGTTGGTTATGATGGTAAATGGGTAAGTGGCTATAAATGATGAGTTATAATTAACATGGTGACATTGAAGTTATGAGGTTGCATGTGATCATTGGGAATATTGTCATGATTACATATGTGTGACCATGAAAGAGTTTGGTTGGCACAAACAAAGGTGTGGTCTTGCCAAGTTGATATCACAAGTACTCGTAAATGTTGAAAATAGCCACCCTAGCACTCTAACACAAAGCTCTTTACATTTAGCTCCGCTAAGAAGATATTTGCATTCATTAAATAGGCAATGAAGATTATTTCTTGAAGATTCTAGAGCATTGTGTTTATTATAGAGAATGCCAATAAAACTATAACTCCATTTAAGATTTATTTGACTCACAATGATCATAGTCCATTAAGAGAATTGTTAGGATAACATCCTTGCCAAATATGACAGTTTTGTATAGGCTTAATACTAGTCTGAAATGTTGTCACTAGTGTTGCAACTAACAAATGACTATTTCTTCACACATGACTTTCAAGTGTGATTGGGACAATACACATGTATTCCATGTATGTCCAAATCAAAGTTTCATGGTGCTCAATTGAAAACAGGGCATCGCTATCAACAGAACCTCTTATATGGAAAAGGGATCTCAATGGAGCAAATGTCAAGCTCCAACAAAGGGATTTGTGGCCATAAATGCACAATTAAGTTATATTGCAACAAAAGATCTAAAGTGCAAGAGGAGAGGAATTGGCAATCAATTATGGGAATGATGCCACTATAAAACAAACAAAACTAAGCCAAGTCAACAGACATAACAAGATTGGACATTGAATGGATTATATGTTTTATTAAAAGCCTTGTATATTGTACCCAATCCGTTTAAGGACAAATTGATAGAGACGATTCATATTTTGTGTCAAGCCATGTCATTCTAATAAAATGTCATTAAGAGGGATCTTAGATAATGTCAACTTCCCGTTCTGAATCACTTACAGAAAAAACATGCAGGGAAGTTAATTGGTATAATCCTTGATTCAAATGTTTAGGCTGGTGAGAATTTATTAATAATCACCATATTCAGTTGTCCTGATCCAAATTTTAGTCAGTTCACGTTCAGCAATAAAGCCACGGACTGTTATTACCTGCATGTAAATTATATGGTCAATGACATATGCATGCTTCCTTTTCAATCTTATTATAAATATGATCGTTGCGGTAGCAGGCTTACCTATACATGAGTTGGTAGCTCATGGCACTCAGTTGTGTATGGAATCAACGTCTTGCGATCCTCAATCAAAAAGAAAGCATTTTGGTGAGCACAAAATCTCTCATGAGGATTAGGGATGGCTGACCATAATTCCAAATTTGAGTTATTAAGTTGTGACAGGCAATCTCAAGTGTAACGGAAGATGAGTTGGAAATGTAATAAGAACACCATGCAAAGAAGATTAAAACAAATCGATACACACAAAGCAAGATTGAACACTGAATAGATTGTGTTTTATTAAAAGCTTTATACATCGTACCCAAATTGTTTAAAGACTCAAACTGGTAGCAATGACTCATATTTTGCCCCAAGGACCAAATTTTCTAACCAGCAGCCTTACCATTCCAACAAATGCCATTCGGAGAGATCTTAATATCAACTATTTAGAATCATTTTAAAAAACATTAAGAGGGGCTGTTTATAGGTAGAGTGTTTATTTCGAAAGTTTAAGTTGGTGAGAAATAATTCATAATCATCATATTCAACTGCCCCTGGCGAAAGTCAGCCACCCTTTAACAATAAAGCAACTAACTATTATTATCTGCATGTAGATCATATGGTTGCCGTGTATATCCATGTTCATCTTCTATCAATTATGATAAGTAGGGATACGTTGACTACATGTTTAAGTTTGACTGCTTTAGAAACCATATTAAACAAGATGGAATGAGATTCAGTAGTTCAATTCCCAAACGCTATTATAGAGACATTCACCAAAAAGGCTATTATAGCTTTAGGGTATGTAAGTTGCATAGATAAACAACACACATTGAATTGTATCGTAGTAATCTTGGCCACGTACCATGATCTTAAGTAGCCAACATCATGTTTTCAGAAAATCAGTAAAAACAAGTACAGTACTAAAACCTTGCCATGTGCTAGTAATCAATGTAAAATATCAAAGCCAAACAACATCACAAGTCTCTGTCACTTCTCTACATTGAATTCCCTTCAATATTTGTGGAACTTGATAAAACCATGATATGACTTCTGCATGATAGTACAAACTATATACGGAGTTTCAGTTACTTTATCATTATCCAGCATAACAGTGTGCATTTCATAATGTTTTTTGAAATGCATGTATGTAATTATCTTTGGGTTTGTATATGCAAAAGGTGCATATGATTGTGAAATTCATAGATAATAAATGAATTTTAGTAATAAAATGTCTGACAGCAGTCACAGGCAACTATGGATCAACTGGTATTCATAAAATGTTGGCTAATCCCATAAAATGTGGGCAGCAAAAAATCATTTCTGAAAGTAACTAGAACAGGAATGCCAAGAAACTTACAGTTTCTGGCTAATGACTATTATAATCAAATCATCCTTGCATGTAGTATTATCTTTTAATAGCTTCATTATAAAACAGTTACGCTCGCCTATCAAACTGTTACAAGCATTCTCATCTTTCAAATGCTCACCACTATATTTGTGTTTAATCTCATTTTTGCAGAGTATATCAGTATCTGCACTGGTTAAATCTAAAAAAGTTTCGTTTAAAAAGAGACTAAAATGCCTACAGGCTTTACAGCCTTCAAAGCATTTAAATTGGAAAACATAAAAAATGGAAGAAAGAGGCTAGCAATCAAATACACTCACTAACAGTGACAACTGCAATCATGGAAAAATTACAATTAAGGTCGCTCGGTAGATTCCATGAAACCTGTCACTTAGTCACGTAATAATGACAACATATTTTAGATAATTCACTTCCATGACCCGAGTTCAGCAGAGCAAATCCATATAATATGGTAACAGTTATGCTCCACTGCATAAACTCTCTGCTGGTTTGAATACTCCTTTAGAAGGCTAGCCAGCTGAAGAACAAAACACTTTAAAACATGGGGAGCTAATCACCATCATAAGTGTGCATATTTTGGGCGTCTTGACAACTCATCAGTAGCACCTCAAAAATGAGAGAAAATATAACAAACAACGCTTTCATATATAGGGTTCTAAGGTAGGCACATCAGAATCAATTTCTATTACATGAGAAAAGAGACATTGTTAGAAGTCACCTTCTATACTTTGAAACCGCCTTAGTATGCTTATGGGACAGCTCTGCATCAAACTGAATTTCAATAATAGAATTCTGCATTAATCATGCAGGCTATAAAATATAACTTGAATCCAAGACCTCCAAGGCAAAGAAACATTTCTTTAAACCTAAAAATGAAAGAAAACTACCTACTTGTATAGATATCACAACTCGAATAAAAATGCAGAGAGGACATATTAGCGCCAGAAGACAATAAAATAAATGACTAGCTTCTTCTGCTCCTTTTTTCCCTATCTCTATCCCTTTCCTTTTCCCTTTCTCTATCACGATCCCTATCCCTCTCTCTTCCCTTGCCCCTCTCCCTGTCTCTGTCCCTATCCCTGTCATGATTGTCATGTTCTCTACTGCTGCTCCTCCCTCTCCCCCTTCCAGCATCAGCATCACGAATCCTATCTCTATTACCATCTCTTTCACGACGAACAGAAACAGTATCAGGATCTCCTTCCCCATCCCCATCAAAACCCTTCTCCCTGTCCTCTCTTTCCCTGTCTTTACTTAATCTGTGTGAGGGACTCTTGCTACGGTTCCCACTGCGACTACGCTTTTTTGAAGATGAATCCCTATTATCATCTCGCCTTTCCTTCTGTTCCAGAGAGAATCTCTCTAGTAGCACCCATAACAAAGTAAAATAAGTAAGCCACAGATATTAATCATATAGATACCAGTTGTTATAAATCTGACTTAAAATGAGCTGCAATTTCCAAGCACCAGAGACTTCATATGGAACCCACTTAAATCAAATGCAATCCAGTAGATATACAATTTCATGCATTACCTGCCATGCGAGACGAATGCCTGTAGTATCCAGAATCTGATCTAGTGTCTTTATCAGTCACAGGATCTATTAAGCCATATTCAGCTTCTAATCTCTTTCTGTGGGCAGAGACTTTTCTTTCAATTTCTTCAGCATTCTTAGTGCCACGTTCTTCAAGAGACTCACGATACTCCATGAGTGTTACCTCCAATTGGCGTAACTTTTGCCTGATATTACATGTTTACAGTATCAAACCAGATCGTATATACATAAAGGAACAAAATAAATTAGCATCCTAGAGGCAAGGAGAATCACCTGCGACCTTCATCCATTCCACAGTCATTAGGAGCAGAAGCAATGCTGTCCACTGTGACTTCTTGTTTGTCTTCTTTCCCAGAACCCCCAAATATGTCATCACTACCAGAAGAAGAGTAATTCAAACCAAGTCCCTTAAGCTCTGCCTTTTCCTCTGTATCAGTTCCATCGTCCTCGCGAGTCCACTTTGAAGCCTGTAATACAGGATGTGTTTTCATAGAATTGCCTGTTAAAGGTTTTTGATCTGGCTGTGGAATTGATGACTTTGAGGTCCCGACCACACCAGCATTTTTTGGTAAAGTTCCACTGCAAGAGGCATCCACTGATTCACGTTCCTCAACACGTGACCATAAAGATGATTCTTCCTGAACATTTTGCCTAGATCTGGACATATAGTCTTTATCATCATCAAGTATGGATTTTCTTTCTTCACCTGTGCTCCACCTTCCCCCTCCCAATTTTAAATAAGCATCAGTTTCTCTTGCATGCTTCCCTCCAATTGCAAAGTTATAACCATACCTGGCATCCTCGTCTTGATCTTGGTTCTTATGCTTCTCTGCTTCTTCTAGGCTAAGCAATCGGGAAACCATTACCTCCCTACCACCACGAATAGATAAACCATTTTGCCTACACCGTCTTTCAAGCTCCACAAGAGGAATACTAAACAATTCTCGAGCTGCTGCTCCCTCTCCAATCGCAAGAGCAGCATCTTGATTTGGACCAGATCCGTCTGTTATGTCTGTAAGATTGGCTTCAGAACTATCAAGGTCCTTCAATGGTGGGGCATCTCCACATATTGAATGAAAAGGAGGGACACCTGAATTTCCAGACCGAAGAAAGGTAGCTCTCAGTCCATTCACATAAGCATCTGAAAAGAGAAACCAGTCTGACCAAACCTGGAGAGCTTTCATCACTCTCTCCTGCAAGGATGCCAGAATATAAATGTGAAAAAATTCACAGAATGATCCACACAGTCATTACTCGTATTATGATATAGATATCAGAAACATACAAACCTTCAAAGCTTCTGCAGTAATCCGACCAGTGATGTTTCGGTATAAGTCATTAAAGCTTTCCATAATATCAGGCAATGCTGCTTCAAACTTTGTCCTATATGCAGAAGCATTTTTCACAGGAGCACTACTATTGTGAAGAATATCAGAAACTAACATGAGCCTTGCAACTTTAGTTGGAATAGGTGTCTCCTTTAGAGTCAAAGACTCTGTAAGTACCTCAACTACCTACAATGCATGCACGGCACCAATTAAGTTGTAAAGAAAGCCTGTAGTCAAAATGATTAACCAAGAGACAAGATAAAGCCCACAGCTGCATCATCATCATGACAATAATACCTCCCCAGCTGCGTCGGCATTGTCTAGAGCAAACCCCATTGCTTCTTTTATCTGATTTCTCTCTAAGGTTAAAGCACGAAGCATGTCCTCAAATTCATCTCTTTGGCCCTCTGTTAAGGCACGTTCCTGATCCACTCTCTGGTACAATTACATCAGACTACAAATCAGAAACAACGAGGCAGCAAGCTGTTCAAACTCAAACTCAAAGAAATTTGATCAGATGTTGACCCTTCAGAATATTTGGTGAAGTTTAAAATTACTAAAAGTCAATTGGTGTACGTGTCTCAAAAATATTGAAATGACCTTCAATAAAGTATTAAAAAAAAAAAGCAATCGCAACAGATGATATGGTGCTTACCCTGGTCCTTCTAGCAGCGTAAGTTGCAGTCGAGGCTTTCTCATGCTCTGGACTCTTTGTACTTTGTTGTGGTAAACGTGGTGGTATCCACCTAGATAACAAAATATGCAGTCAATAATTGAAGATATGATGATTCAAAATCAATCTATTTATATAATATATTGTTTCTTTCATCCAAAGCTGTCATGCATCATTCAAGTAAAATTAACGATTGAGTCGATGTTCTGCAGCTAGTCCAGGTGACCCAAACAGAATTATTGCAAGATGCCAAGATGGTCTGACAATTACAATCAAAGTTTTTTGGAAGGTATTAGAAAACAGTTTTGAAGTCTTCACATCCCATCAAGGCTTTTTAACACATTATAGAATCCCCAAGTGTAAAAGAAAAAGATAGCCTTTAATAATAAATTCAAAATCATAAATATGGTCATTAATATTGAAGTATGATTCTCTATATAATTTTCATATGAAGGGTGACTTATCTTCATGCAAGCATTGGTTGAAAATCGGGGGTGTTTACTAGTAATTTATGATAGTAAGCATCTGTTTAGATTCACCCCTGTGAGAGGATAAGGGAAATATTCCCATATTACCCTTCAAGCATATTTTCAATATTTATTTATAATTACAAAAAAATAAATATAGTTCAACACACAAAGAAATGCAGGATAGAAAATCATTAGTAAAAAAAAGGGTGTTTACTAATACTTTACTAATTGTAAGAATCTACTGAAACTCACACCAATTAAGGAAAGAGGGGAATATCTTCACTGGAAAATTCCAGAATTTCAAACATATAGCAATCAAACTTTGTAACCAATAAGTACATGCAGATGCTAGCACTATTTGTAACGTTATAAATGTGTAATTCCCAAGTGTGACTCGTTTTTATGTGGAGATTCATGTAGATAAAAGGCACAAAACATAATAATATTAGCAAAAAATTAGTAGAAGGAAAAGATAGATTGTATTATCTTCTATACAACAGATATAAAAGATGCAATTCTAATCATGACAAAGGATGAATTTGTTGAGGCAAATGCATGTCGGAATCTGACCTTCTGTTAAAAGGTTTCAAATCCTAAAGACATTTAAGGCTTCGTGAAAAATATCAAGCCCATATGAGAAAAGCTAAGCTATGTGAATGTTTGGTTGAAATCCATCTGAGCTTAATTTTATTCCCAACCAAAGGTCATAAAAAATGTGGTTTTAAATTTAATAGCCTGAAGAAGTAGATACAGAAATTTAGACTTATAGCAACTGATATATGTTAGGGTCCCACCCTAACTCCACTATTTAGTAGAGTAGATCATTACATGAAAGTGAGGACCATCTATATTAAATAAGACCCCATGAGGTAGTAGAGTGTGAAATCAATAAATGTAGGTGGCCCCATTAAAGACGGTCCACAAGTGAGCAGTTGACAACTCATTAATGGAGATCCACAAGGCGGTTAGAGTTTTGGTTAATTAGAAACTATATATTGTAGTACAAGATATGTAGTCAATTGTCTAGTGAATATTATTGTATTTAGAGCTCTGCTCATGTTGGAGGTTTCCCCCTCAAAGAGGCAAGTGAACATTGCATCCAGTTCAAATATCAGTAAGTGAACATTTCATCCAGTTCTGAATATCAATAAAGGTTTGTTCCCTGCTGTTATTTCCAACCCTAGTTCTGTTTGTTTTCTTTTCGCAGCTATATTTCTGTCTGTCTTGCTCTTTTTATTTGCCTTCTGCAGCTATATTCTCCCTGTTTTGCTCTGAATATTCTGTTTCAGCTAACAAGGAACACCAAAATGCATCTTATAACAAATTTAGAAAAGCCCTTCCAATTTCATTATTGATGGGTGAACTTTAATGGTAATACAGACAAAACCACATTACAAGCCCCTAGGAATGCTGCTTACAAACATAGAGAACCACAAACTTGATTTGCTGGAGCTGCTTCAGCAACCAAGGGCAAACTCATCACAAGTTTATCCAATAAAAGATCAAACTACTTGAGAAAGAACACTATCAATGTCTCAGTCCAACTATTTCAATAATAATCCACATAAAATTTGCAAATTAATTAATCCTATGTTATAACATGCAAATAGACCTGTATGTGTAGCTTACCGCCCACTCCCTGTAATCATGATGAAAGGCTCTGTTCGCCACCTTTGAAGAGTATCTCCCTACATTTTACAGTAAATTGTGCTTGTCAGATTGTTCACCTCCAGCACCACTTCAGACAGAAATAATTTGAATAAAAAATGTGCACATAGTGCTTTAAAAGCAATTAACATCCATATATTCAACTTTGTTATTGAAGAGTTACCTGAGCAAATGAATAGAGCCGCCAAACATAGTAAGTATGCTCCTTAGATCCAAGATCAAATAAAAACCCAAACAAAGGATTGCCCCGTCCTCTTTCCATTATAGCTTGTTCAAAGGGGCACCCATCATCAAGCACATACATAGCCATCGTATCAATCACATGACGCAAATGCTCATCTTCCGGAGGGATGACCTCTATGTCTGGCACATTTGGGGTGACAACCTAACAACAAAGAAGTGTTTTAGAATATCCTAATGTAAAGTCACCACATATATGCAATAGCAATCAGGTAATTTGAATCCTATCCAAGCATGTTTTAACAAATAACATACTTCTGTGATCATTTTGAAATATAGTTTACACAAAAAAACCAGTATCATACAGTTAATTAAAGAAAGTGATGTAACTTTGAAAACAGCCTTTAGTTCCCAGTAAGCATCCAATGACTCTCCGAAGAAATTCATCCATGGAATGCAAAATCTAGCAACTCCTTTTAATTTTAGGGTCTTATGTAAAGTCCACTAAATCCAGTCAAAAGCCTATTTTGTTTCCATGATCCCATGTAGATAAATTGTGATCTTGGAGTAGCTATGCAGAAGAAAAAGAGAAGGAAATCTCAAATTCTGTGTCTTTACACACACTTCAGCTGCATCATGTTAAACGGATATACATCTGGCAGCATAATCATAAATGATCTTTAAGTTATAAAGTGTGACTGTTAAATGCAATCCAATTGCACTTATATTTCTCTTTTGAAAATAAAAAATCTCTCATGGTAACTGTATCGTAGTTGGGCAGAGAGAATAAGCATTGTAAAATGTTGGTCTAGACTCTAGTTTTAATCAATTACCTGAATCATAACTCAGAAAATAACGACATGGGCATACAATTTTGAACCTATGTTACCAGATCCCACAGCCCTGGGAGATGGATCTGCAAATAATTGGATCAGATATGGTTTTGGATCCAGATCTGCCAGGATCCACTCCAAAATTAATCCTTAACACATGAAATGGATCCTGGCTCCTATTCAGATTTTGTAATACATTCTCCTCCATGGTCATGAATTAAATATATGAACCAACAATTCTCCAGTGCAGCAATTCATTCTCTTTTGCACTCATGCATCAAATTGCTGAACCTGAACTGGCCATTTTCACATGCCACCATACATTCTCCTTTGCACCACCAGAAGTATTATGCTCATGCCCAGAAGCCATACATTCTCCTTTGCACCACCGTGAGTATTATGCTTATATCTGTCAAGTATTATATAATACGTTAAATTATTTTTATTATTATTTATAAAAAGTATACTGTGAAACAATTTAACATTTGTTTAGGGTCTTTCTTTGTATAGCCTGAATAAGTATTATATTAATTATTCAAGTTCTTTCTTATCACTTAGATTCTTTTAGATCAGATTAATTATATAGATTCTTTCTTATTACTCAAGTAACTTTTTTTTAACCCTAGAAAAAAAACTCATTACAATTCAACTCATAAAAATCTCAATTTTGAGATAGGAAATTTTTTACCTGAATTTCGGGAACCAGGTTATGGCCTCTGAATGCAAAGCCCACGATGCCCACAGCGTTTAAATTTTAATTTTATACAAGTTTTAAATTTATCTTTTTAAAATATAAAAATATATTTACAATTTTATATTGTTTGTACTTCCATTTTCCCACCATATCCAGATCCTGGCTTTCAAAAATATGCCTGATCTGTATCTGAATACAGATCGATATCCAAAACCTGCTATCTTAGCAATTTTCTTAAACTAATAGAGATACAGAGATGGTTGATCAATGCAGTTCACCTACTAAGCATTTAAGCTCCGAATTATAGTTGATCAATGCAGTTCACCTAATACTGCATTGCTCTGTCGAGAATAGAATTTTATATATCATATTAATTGTGTATTAATTGGGCAGACAGCATGTCATTTTTAAAATGTTGGTCTTGTTCCAATCAGAATAGCTGAACCAATCACAAGAGGTGAGCACTCAACTTCTCTTGCATCATGTGACTATTTGCACAGAGAAGTCTGTATGCCTGGCAAGGGGGGCATTGTTTGGTCCACAGCAGAGCCATCAAGGCCATTGAGTGGGGCCGTGTGGTATATACAAACTGCCACTTGGATTCTCTTCACTTAAGTAAAATTTGGAGGCATATTTCCATACTTCCTACTTTGGCTGAACCATAATTCATAAAAGAACATCATGGGCATGCAATTTGATCAGACTAATAAAGATACAGAAACGGCTTTTGCATTTTCAGATGCTTTCTTCGTCATATCCAAAGAAACCTGCAGCACTATAGCAATAAAATTGTTTCAGTGTGAAATGTCCTCGAAGAACTTTTCAAACTATGTCTGCATTGTCATATCCAATAACTTGGAGATAAAGTAGACATTAAATTTTAGTATATAGAAGATTAATGGTAACATGTGATGTAATTGGAAATAAGATAAGATAATTTTATTATTGTCCAATGAATGACCATAAATAGGTCAATGGGACCAAAGGGTACAGCCAGTACGAGTACAATGTGAGAGTGCAAACACAACTCCTTGAAAAACCCAAAGCTAAATCTAAGACAAAATGAAATAAAGTAAGGATACAATAATAGGACAGCCTCATAGACATGTATATGACCAGATCATGTAGAAGGCTAAGTGAATCAGTCCAGAGCTGGAGGTCAATGATGTCAAGAATGCCAGAGTCTAATAGCCAACGACGAGGGGGGCAGCAGGGGTGACGGAGGAAAGGGCTTTATTTACATCCTTGCCACTATTTGAAATAATCGACACATGGAATGCAAAATCCAACAAAACAATGTCTATGCTATCTAGTCAAAGGCTATCTTGTTTCCATGATAAATGTTCGATAAACATAAATTGCACTCTTGCAGAAGTAGTGAAAGGAAAAGAAATTATTAAATGCTCCACTTTCTTTTTACACTTAAGCTGAACTGTGATACAAGAGTGTCTCCAAAAGCAGCACAAACCAAACATGATATTAAGCTTTAAAGAATGGCTGTTCAATGCAATTAACCTGCTAATATATTTCTATATCGAGAACACAAATTTCTGTTTCATGGCAGTTGTGGAGTAGTTGGGAAGAAAGCATGATCATTATCAAATATTGTCCTTTCTTTTAATCACATTTCCCGCAACATATTCAGAAAATCACTTCATAGGGAAGCAATTTCCTCAGACTAATAAGGTTACAGAGATGTTTGTTTGCATTTTCAGATGTGTGAATTGACATATCCAGTGAAACAAGAACTACAACAACAGCTTCATGGCATAAACAGTCCTCAAGAGATTATCAAACTAGTCAAATAACTTGATGATAAAACAGGACATTCAAACAGTATCCTAAGCAAGTGTAGACTGCAAAAAGAACAGCAGGCCCACAGAAACAACAGTTGGAACCGCATAGAGGAGCAGTTTAAATGTTACAGCTTCAAGTCTAAAAATGAAATGTTCTTTGCACTCAACATAATGTTGAGAAATCTAAAGGGCTGCAACTACGATGATTTCTCTTAAACTTGATAACTGCTTGTGATGTATTTTTATTATTCTTGATTATTAGCTTCTTCTCTTATTACTACGCTGTTCCTATCATCAAACAGCTACCAACACAAGAAGATGAACAATACACAAGAACGCAGGATGTAGGCTGCAAGTCAGCGCCAAAACCTCTTGACTTGAGAGGAAAACCCACAAATCTCTTCTCTTCTATAGATTCTTCAAATGATGAATTCCAAGACCTCTAGACCAAGACCAATACCCTTACAAGACCAAGTCAGACCTTCTTGATGACGTGCTTCCCTTGTCCAAGTCAAACCCAGTCAAATCTCTTCCAACTGCACAACTTCGACCCCCAGCTACAGAATGTTGGCCTCCACTGCAGGTCTGAAATTTTTGGCAGCTGCAATAGTTGTTGCTTCCACATGTGTGAGAAATTTCAGGGCTTCCAAGGCTTCCCTTGATCTTCACTTGGGTTCCCCCTTCTTCTAGGGCTTGTAGGTGACCTAATAGACCTTCCTTCGACCTTCTTCGTGCAATTTTCTCAGGTTCAATCTTGCAGTATCAAAACCCTAGCCTTCCTTCTTCACACAAGTGAGAGAGAGAAACAACCCAAACTTTCATCCTTTACCCTTCATCCTTCTTTGCTAGCCTTCTTCTACTTCTCCTTCGCTTAGATGATGAGAAGATGAGTGAGTCAAGGTTGCAGGGGAGCACCCACACCCCCCCCTCCCAATGCCCCGCTCCCAATTCGAGCTCTGGGCAGGAGCGACTTGGGAATTAGTCGGGAGCGCGCTCCCAGCAAAAAAAAAAGCTCCCTGGTTTTGCTGAAGTGTTTTAGGGAGTGGTCGGGAGCGTTCACTTCTTGACCGAAAAATCACTCGCAAAGAGGGAGCGATTTCGGGAGCACACTCCTAGCAAAAAAAAATGCTCCCTGGTTTTGCCGGAGCATTTTAGGAAGTGGTCGACAGCATTCACTTCTTGACCACTCTCGTATGCTCTGGGAGCGTTTTTTAAGAGGAGGAGTGATCGCTCTTGAGCGCTCTACCTTTGAAAAAATGCTCCCGACAGGCACAAAAAAAGGTCGTGTAGCCGATAGGGAGGGCGACGCCGGCAGCGAAGAGGAGAGAGGAAAGGGAAGGAAAGGGGAGGGGGGGGAATAAATAGACCCTCTCCCCTCCCATTATTCACTTCATCCATTGAGAGCAAGGGGAGCAAGATAATTTGGAGCAAGAGAGAGTTTTAAGCTTGGAGAGAGGAGCTTGGTCAGAGATGAGATTGGAACTTGGGATTGAAGGCCAAAGAGGTAGGATCTACACTCTAATCTAGTATTGATTTTTATGTTCATTGCTAAATAAATAAATAAAAATTTTCTCTATTTCCCATTCCTGATCCTCCATTTTTTTTTCAAATTCAAAACTTCAATTTTCAAACATCATGGTTATATGGCTTGGCATTTTCTTCTTCTTGGTTCCTTTTTTGGTTAGTATGGTGTTGGAGAGTAGAAGAAGGAGGGTTGATCATGAAGAAAAGGATGAAGAAGTGGATTATAGTGGATTTGATGAAAACCCTGGAGAGGAGTAACTTGATGAGGAGGACAAGAGTGAACATGATTGTGAACATGATTCAGCCCAAAAAACTAAACAAGACCAAACCCCACTTTGGAAATATGTTTCTAGGCATGAAGCAAGCAAAGGGGGTGGAACCACTAAATTTGATTTCCCTCATTGCAACAAAACTTACATAGGTTCATACACCCATGCCAGAAGGCACCTCTATGGGAAAAGACCATGGGATGAAGATAAAGCAATAGGAATTAAAACTTGTGCAAGTGTGTCAGCAACAAATAGAGACAAATACATAAGGAAAGATGAGAAAGCCCAATACAAATCTAAAAAATCAAAGGGCTTCTTTAAACCAAGCTCACAATCACATCAACATGCACAAAGAACTCCTTCAGCATCCTCCCATAGCAGTGGATATGGAGTCACAGGGTCACCAAACATCTCTTTAAGGCGTAAAACCATATCAGAATTCCTTGATGAAGGGTGTAGGAATGATGTGGATTAAAAAGTTTACCAATTCCTCTATGCATGTGGGATACCAATCAATGTTCTTCGCTCACCTTATTGGCATGAAATGGTTGCTGCCATAAATGATGCCCCTAAAGGATACAAGAGCCATGGGTATGACAAGGCTAGAGTCGTTGGAATTGATCATGAAAAAACAAAAATATCACATTCTTTGAGTAGAATGACAAATTCTTGGACGGAGCTTGGGGTGTCCATTGTATCTGATGGATGGACAAATGTAAAAGGCAAGCCATTGATAAGTTTTCTTGTTGTGTCTATTAGTGGTGCCATCTTTCTTTCAACATATGATTACTCAAAGAAGTTCAAGACCGGCATCAACATTGCAGAACCATTACTTGAAACAATTGAACGTATTGGGCCATACAATGTCATCCAAGTCATCATTGATAATGCTACTAATTGTAAGGTAGCAGGAGCAATTATTAAAGATAAATACCCCAACATATTTTGGTCTGGATATTTGGTTCACACAATGAACCTTTTTTGATACATGATATTACTAAGAACAAACCCAACAATACAAATGGATTGGTGCTTTGTACAAGAGTGGCAAACAAATGATAAAATTTGTTACAAATCATAGCAATGCCCATGGGCCTTTCCGTAGTCACTCAAGATTGGAGTTGTTGAAGATTGCGAAGACTAGATTTGCTAGCTATTACCTCACCTTTAGGCACCTTTTGAGGGTAAGAGAGTCATTGGCTAGCAAAGTATCAAGTCCACACTGGCAAGTATTCAAGGAAAGGGCTACAAATGCAACTAACAAGCAAGGTTTTGAACAGGTGAAGGAGATTGCTCTTGATGGTCAGTTTTGGGCACGTGTGAGGCAAGTATTGGAATTCACCGAGCCCATTTATGACATGATTCATTTTGCAGATATAGATAAACCAATGATTGGGGAGGTGTATCAGTAGATGGATACCATGTTGGGGCAAATAAAAGATATTGTTCAAAAAGATGATCCCAACTTGTATACACTAATTCACAATTGTGTGTGTACACATTGGAATAAACTTAATGTTCCACTACATGCCTTGACGTATATCCTTATGCCAAAATACTACTCTTCATCTTCGTTGGGCCAACCTGCACTTGGGGTGGGGTTAGGGTCAAACCCCATTTAGATCCAGAGGTATCTATAGGATATGTGCAACCCTTAGACAAGTTGGTACTTGACAGGGAGGAATGTGTTAATTTGCATCTTGAATTAGGCAAATACTTCAATTGCACTGGTTTGCTTGGTTCTTTGCATGCAATGGAAGATAGAGACAGATTTGATGCTCTCACATGGTGGAAAGCATATGGCAACATGGGACTTTTGCCAAAATTGGCAAAAAATGTTCTCTCACAGGTTGTAAATACTTCTTCTGCAGAGAGGTGTTGAAACACCTACAGCTTCATACATAATGTGAGAAGAAACAGAGCCAATGAAAACTGGGCAGAAAGCTTCATTTATGTGCATTACAGCTTGAGGTTGTTGAGTCATCACTGTGATCGGGCTTATGAGGATCCAACATATAAAATTTGGGACAACCACCCAGAGGACGATAATTTGGAGGATGGCACTATACATCTTGAAGAACTGGAAGCAAAACTTATGAGAGATGAAGATGAAGCAACAACCATGCCACCCCCACCATCTAGTAGCAGTGCTCGAGTTCCAAGTCTTATTCTTTTGTTGTAGCCACCATGTACATCCACACATGGAGAGCATTTGCCTTCTAGTTCTGGGCATGGGACTGTGCGGAAGGAGACTCCTAGAAGACCACCACGACTTGCTTAGAAATTAGACATTATTCGTGGTGGGCCAATCTCCATGTGGGTCATCTTATTTATGGCAGTTGATATTTTTCCTAGATTCCTCTTGTCGAGAGGTGTAGAATTGATCTAAAGATCATCCGATTCCGACAAGTATTTATGGAGATACGAGTTTATTTGTATTTACTTGATAAATTGTCAAGGTCGGCCAACAGCGAAATGTGTGGCACACATGCCCAACGAAACATATGAGTACAATCAAGGTTGATTCATTATCAACTCATCTCATCTCACTCATTCTTCTCTCCCTCTCCTTAGCTTTGGGTTATACAAGGAGTAGCTCACACGTGGAAAGGAGAACGACGCAGAAGGGCAAGGAAGACACAGAAAGAACACAAAAGTTCCTAAAGATCTCTTTGACTAGCATTGACCAAGTGTTGACCTCAGAAGAGCGCAGTTTTGGTGTGGCTGCCTCTCATAGGCAGGCCGCAGATTTTGGCACGCAAACCGAGGCAATTCGACCTCTGGTTTGACCAGCATTGACTGCCCTAGTTTGGGGCAGCAGGTTGACTTCAGTCAACAGCAGTTTGACTGTGCTTTTGGGGTTGTTTATGGGCTGATTCTTCAGGTTGTTTGAGGACTAGTTGACCGAGAAGTTGACCAAGCCTATTGGAGGTCAATTTCATCTCGTTTGACTAAGTTTGACTATGCTGATCTAGGGATTGTTGCTGCTGATATAAAATTACAGAATTCTCATTTTGTACTATTTCTCTCTACTAAACTATTGAAGATAAAAAAAGATTTGATCAAACGGTTTCCCCGCATTGGGGTTTGTCCCTGGCTAGCTGCCACATCTTGTGTCTCTTGTGTTGGCTTGTTTTCTGTCAATCGTTTAATGTTCTATCTGCACTTTACTTATTGTATATGTGATTGCTAATCAGTGGCTAAGAAGAAGAAAAGAAGTAAATTGCTCTAAGCATAGAACATATGATAATTTAACAAAAGAGGAAGTTGTAGATGATAGATTTACTTGTCTTTTCTAGTTTCTAGTAGTTTTAACTTTTAATAACTGTTGACTCTTTCATATCTATACTGGATATCTTTTGTAAACATTATATGACAATTTAAGTTTGAAGTTTGAAGTCGGCAATTATAACTCCTTGGTAATGAATTATGAATATGAGTGAAAGTCGAAAGTTGTTTCATTTCATGTTAGATATTCTTTGTTGTAATGGTTACACTTAGCTTACAAGTACAACTTTGGTGATTAATTATGATAAATGTTATATATTGAAATTTGAAAGTTTGAAACTTTAAGATTGATGAATCATGAGACTCAATATGTTGTATGTTACTAACTTGTGGACGTGGTTGATGAAGGTTATAACTTCTAGATGATTGTTGTTATATGGTTCAATCTATGTTTTTTATATCTAATTCATCAATTCTACATGCTTTTGTTGACATATATGCATCAAAATATAAAAAATATATGTTATATAAAAAACGCCCCCAAAATTGCTCCCAAGCCAACAGTTCTAAACATGTTGCTCCCACTCCCGCTCTCGCTCCCCGTTTTCACTCCCACTCCCAAGTAACCTTGGAGTGAGTATCGATAGGAGGTTGAGTTCCCTCCTATATATAGGCTTCCAAGGAGGACAACCTGCCCTAATGAGGTTGACTTCTTAGCTGCCAGGCCGACTTGGTCTTGGAGGATATTTTAACACTTCTAAATACAAAAATAATTATTTTTACAAGTTATAATGTGCCCAATGGGGTCTTCTTCATACGACAATTACTCTTTTGACTTCTTGAGCATGAAACCCATGCTACAAAAATAGCAATAACAAAATTTATTTCTTTTTACAATATACTCTCAGCAGTTGCACCGGTTTTCCCACATTAGGTTTTTCGAAGGACATTGGTCAAAAAACAACTGTGTTTATGTGTGTGTTTATTTCACTCCAGTGCAGTATTTAGTTTCCACAGTATTTTATTTTGTGTAGGCTGCAATGTATGTATTTCAAAATTTGTTGTAGAAAAATACAAGTAATGTTCAAGTAAATTAACAAGTAGGAGAAATATTATTAGTTTGTTGCAGTAGGAATGGGGTAACCGATTTTTCATATGGTATCAGAGCGCAAATCGTGAGCAGAAGAGCTCAGTTGCAGAAAGGAAGAGGGAGTTCAAAATTACTACATAGGCATCAATTTGAAACCCCAAAGGTAGTGCAGTCATTAGGCCAAGGAGGTCAAATTTTTAAGGAGAAATTGATTTCTCTAAGTGAGTCGACAGAGAAATTCAATCTCCAGATCGAAGCTTTCCAGAGGCAGAAGAGAGCAACACAGTTTCCTTGCTGAGTAGATCTTCAACCAAGACGCAGATATTTTGCAACAGTTGTTGCCAGAATAGTGTCAGTGAGAGAGAAGAGCACATACTGAGGTAATTTCTGCCTCAAAGAACTTCTAGCCAAGAAGTTCAAATTTTCCAAGCCAAGCAGCAGAAGTTATGTGTGGGATTTCTCACTCCAGAAGGGAGTGTGAATAGCTGGGCAATAGCTGCGTAGAGGAGAAGAGGGAGCAGTTCAACTTTTTCCAGGAGAGATGGCATCAACTAGGTTGAGAGATCAAAATCGGTTGGACGGAGCCTCCAACTATGTGATCTGGAAGGAAAGGATCGTTTGCCTTCTATATGAGCATGATCTCAAAACCTATGTCGATAGTGTGAGAGTTGTACTCGCCGATGCAGATCTGCTCAAGAAGTACAAGGCTGAGATGGCGAAGACTAACAGGAACATTCTCGACAGTGTTCGAAATCATGTAGTATCCCATATAGCCGGCAAGGATACTACCCGACAGATGTGGGAAGCCTTAGCTATGCTATACAAAGGATCTTCCGAGCAGTGGAAGATGTACTTGGAGGAGACGAGGATGCAAAAAGGGGAGTGTATAGACCCCTTCCTTAAGAGGCTTTAGGATGTCCGAGACCAACTAGCTTCAGCAGGGTCAGGTCCCCAACCTGCAGATTTTGTACGATTAGCATTGAATAGTGTTTCTAAAGATTGGCAAGTTTTCATCCAGAGCATCCTAGGCAGAAAAAACCTGCCAGATTGGGAACGTGTGTGGGTTGATTTGTTGTAGGAGGAGATGAGGCATGATCTGGTGAAGGCCACCATCAGTGGCAGTGGTAGTAGTGGGGTGAAATCATTGAAGGAAGAGGACAATGTGGCCCTTGCATCAAAGTGGCAGTAGGAACAGCGCAAAAGGAAGAAGGTCGTATCCAAGATCAAGTGCTTCAAGGGTGGTGAGATGGGCTACTACAACACTCGATGTCCTCTCAGAAAAAGGGACAAGGAGGAGAAGCAAGATCAACATGTTGCATCCATTGATATAGACATGTTATCCTCCCGATTGGAGGAAGAGTTTGCCATGATTGCCAACATGCCTCTAGGGGTGAGGTGGGGAAAACTAGAATTGTAGCCCCAGAGAGCTACAGGATGGGCAGGATTCTTGAGGAGGTCCACCTCATGAATCAGTACCTTGCTACAAAGGACCAAGACATGCAGTAGCAGGATGGACCAATGGCACTTGGTGCAGTCAGGTGCCAGAGTGACAGATGCAATAGCTAGTAGCAGGTCAGAGACTGAGCAACGCAGAGTAGAGTTGGTAGTAGTGCAATTGGCACAGTGCAGAGTCAACGGCAACGTATAGGCTTCAGTGACAACGCAGAGGCTAGCAGCAGTAAGAATTCAACGACGGATGCATCATACTGAACACAATTGGTTCAGTGTTTTGGATTTTTTTCCGTTGCAGTTGCAGCGACAGCGAATGGAGAAAGTTGCAATGCAGATGCAATGTTGGCAGCAGGTCTAGCAACAGCACAGATGCAGCAGTCAAAGTTGTGCAGTGGTTGATGGGCAGCAAAGCCAGACATCAGTAGTGCACCAGGAGATGATGCAGAGATAGAGTGATGCAGCAGTAGGATGCAGCACTAGAACACATTCCTCGCTAAGAGGCACTGCTGATTTTTGTAGCATTTGATGTGTTCTAGCCATGAAATTTTGTGAAGAGGCTAGAATACATGTATTCTCCAAAACCCATAAATCATTTCTGGAAATTTCACCTAGAGATGATATAATTAAAATAATTAACTTATCTAAATGATTCCCTAAGTCTAAACTTAGGAAATTTGGTTACTTAAAGGGTATTAATTAAAACAAGTGTGAATCTTCTAGAAGAAGACGAGGATCAACTCCAAGTTAATCTTACCCATCGATTATGTTTTAATCCTAGCTATTGGAGGTCTAACGAGAGATTTTAAGGAGGAGTTCGATGTGGTTGGAGAAAGACACTTGAGCAGTTCGATTTTGCTAGAGAATCGATTTCCTGAGTAGCAGTTGTGAGTTGTCGGAAGTGATTCAGTAAAGTCGAAGCAATGAGAGGGGCAGGAATAGTAGACCAGAGGAATTTTTCCATATCCGGAGAGTGCAAGGCAGAGAACGCATAAAGCAATTCAGAGAGGCAACGTAGTGCCATGCGAAGGCAGCATAGAGCTTCAAAGGGAGTTTGAAATTCAATTGGGAGAGTCGAGATCTAGTGCCAGAAGTCGGGGTGTGAGACCAGAAGGCCAGAGGGTTGAATTTCCAGATAGTAGGAGATCAGCAGAGGAGGTGATGCAAATCCCAGCCAGCGTGATGCAAAGCAACGTAAGATTGACACAAAACTGCGTAGGATTGCCGCAGAGGCAACGTGGGGCCTACCAGCTAGCCCCTGCTCAGTGTTGGATCTCCCAAATCAGTGTGAGATTTTTCTCATTAACTCTTTGCCAATTTTTCTCTGTATCAGATAGCCAGTTTGGGCATCCAATGATTTATACTTGGAAACTACTACATAATAATAAAACCCTCGATGGTTGCACTGGTTTTCCCACATTGGGTTTTACCGGGGTCATTGGTCCAAATACAACTTCGTTGATGTGTGTGTTTATTTCTCTCTAGTGTAGGATTTAGTTTCTGCAATATTTTATTGTGTAGGCTACAGTGTATGTCTTTCAATATTTATTGTAGAAACTGCAAGTAACTTGTTCAAATAAATTAACAAGTAAGAGAAATATTATCAGTTTGCTGCAATAAGAATCAGGTAACCGATTTTTCACACATCCTTTACAGATTAGCCAGCTACTAAGAATCGAAATTGTATACATCCTCGTAGCCAAACTCTACAAAAATCGAATGAAAATCTTCCCTTTGCGGATTGGATACACATAGAATTTGCTATGAGGTATTTATCCGAACCATTGTAGAACTATCAAGCCACTTCGTGTAATGCTATCGAACCATATGCATATACGATCTTTAGAATTGTGATTACAGAATCCATGAAATTGCAATCCATTGTTATTTAAATGTGAGCCATTAAGTAATATGATTGTAATGCAAAGTGATGCCACAGAAATGTGTATACGATCTCAATAAGTTCTTATTGCATAGATAGGTCAGATTTTACACAGTTGTTGTTATCATTGTTATTGTTCTCAAGTGCATCTTCCTCATTGTCTTTAAAGTCTAGTAATCAATGTTATACAATCTAACTGTTCATATGTCGAGATGCTTGATTCACCAAATGTAATTTATGCGAGTCATGGATAAATGATGTCATCAAACTATATTCGAGCTACCATACATGATGGCACAAGGAGAGCCTAGAGCCACTTTATAGAATGTGTCAGTCAAAAATGAGCCATATGAGAGAACCATTCAAGCCATATGCGAGAACCATTACAGCCATTATTTTTATGTGAGTCACAAGAGTTACAAGGGCGAGCTCTTGTAATTAATTCGAGCCTCGATATGCATAAACCATAGCGACGGTGTATTAATGAGAGCAAGAGTGTGCCATCTCAAAAGAACATACGTGCCACAATATATACCATAGAGACAATTTTTTAACCTTAGAAAAACATACAATGCTCCACATAAGTATATTATCATAAAATGTGAGTCATTAATCCGTGTGTGAAATGCATATGTCATGTCCCTTCTCAAATGTATTAGTCACGAGGTGCAGCTACACAATTTTGGCATCATTTTTGGCTTAGGTGGGGGACCCCACACGTAGAACTTAGGGACTATAGGCAATTCAACCTTATTTCTAGCAGCTAGTGAAATGTGGGGGTCACCCACATGAATAATTCGAACTTGGCCAAGGCACGCATTGGAGGTGTTGACCACTCTAAGTCAACTACGCCATAGCTATACATTTTTTCGTGCATGAACTACCATCATGTCCGAGCACTCAGATGATCCACAGATTCATCATTATCAGCTATATGTACACTAGAGTTTTGTAAACCCATTCTGCATTTTGTAATCTAAATGAACCTTGTAAGACAAATGTATGTAACAACCTAAGTAAATTTATTTTTCTGATAATGATTTCTATCCTAGAAGGTTTGTAGTCTCACCGATTCATGTGTGTTCTAAACATGGATGATCAACAAAGTTTTTCCCTCCAGCCTCACCCCAAAGCTAGGGTGGATTTTGTCGTCAGGATTTTAAATGAGCCCTAGTGTTATTTATCGAATTTCTGTAAAAATGATTTGGGAATAATTCTAACTATTTGGTTAGATTATTTTATTAAAGTCACTTAGTCTACTAGATCATATTTTGTGTCGCAGAAATGGGTAATTATTAAGGGTCTATAATGAACGGGTGTTCCCTCTTCATGGGTTAGAAATGTAATAATTCATGTAAAAACTATTTAGTGCATGTCCCCTCATAGTTAGACACCATGACTAAATATTAGAGGGTTGGAAAAATTAATAATCCCCTCATGAGTCAATTAATTAAAATTTTTGGCTAAAATAAATTAAAATGCTAAAGTCAGAAATTTAATTAATTTAGGTCCTATGAAAAATTTAATTTTCCAAAAAATTTGTGGATTTTAAAGTTTTTTATTTTTGGAGGTCCCCGACCAAGGGAACATTGAAAATTTCAAGATATTTTGAACCCTTGGGCCATAGTAGTTAAGTCAGTCAAATTTTTGCAGCAATTAACTCAAAATAATCTTTTTTGAGTTAATCAAAAGGAAATTAAAAGTGAAATTAGAATTTCCTCAAAAAATAACTTTATTTCAACGGTGATGATTAAAAAATCATTTGATCTTCATAAACGATTCAGATTTCTTTGACGGGGATCAAACCAATTAGCCATTGGAGAATTTTTTTATAAATGAGAGGTCTCTCTCCATTATTTGGATCTGATTTTTGAATCGTGTACTTGCTCTAAGAAAGCTCTTGTAACTTTCTCTGGTTAATAAAACGCAAAGACTTTGGGTTTCAGATCGTGGTGTTCCTCTTTCAAATTTATGTGATAATATTGTTCTTAATACTACTTGTTTTATTTGCATTTGCTAGTTAATAGTCTTTGAGGATTGATCTGTGTACAAGTATCTTGCACAGATTTCTGAGTTTTTTAGAATTTTATTTTAATTTGATAGAAGTAACAGGTAACTCTATTTCTTGATAATTTTATTATCATTTTTTAGATCTCTATTAATCTAACAAGCAGATTTAAGTGTGCAAAAGTTATCATTCTGAATTTGAGGGTTTGGGGAATCCTCAGCTAGACCAACTAACTCTCAGTTTATAAAATCTAAAAAAGCCCACTACTTATTAATTTTTGAAGTCATTTTATAGAATATTTTACTTGCAAGGTTTTTCTTGGACTTGTGCCTTTAAAATTTCAAATTTATTTCTAAATAGTGTGAAAATTTTGTTTAAATCTAGCTAATAGAGGGCTTTGATCTATAGATCTGTAGAATATTATTGTAGATTTGTAAATAGCAAATTTCTAATTCTTTGGGTTCTGGGTATTTCATATTTTTATATATACATGCTTTGGGGTCTTTTGTCTTTTATTTGTGCAGGTAAAAATCTGAAAATTGAAGGTGATTTTTATAGATTTCGGATTCTGAGCCCCCAAGGGCATCTCCATTTTGTTTGCAGGTTGAAGAGAAATTTCAGAAGGATCATGGGAAAATACTTTTAGGGCCTTGAGGCCCAGCGCTGGCCATCTCTAGCCTCATTCTTGGCCTCTATCATTCCACCCCCAGGCCTCTCATCTTTGTAGCCTTCTTCGCCATAATTTTCTCACTAAAACTGTCCTAAAGTGTTCCTAAAATTTCCCAAAAAAAAAAAAAAATTAAACAATTTTTTCTCAAAATTTTCTGAGTTTGGCATTTGCATTGCAAAATTGTTAGTGACTTGGGCAACCCATCTTCAAGTGTCTTCAAGCCCGTAGCAGCGGACTAATGCACATCTTCTAAACCTTTATCTTTTTCATTGATCTAATTGAAAACAAGATTAATACTGACATAAAATTTTAGTTATCTGAAATTTAGCAGCGAATTAGTTTGCATCTTTCACTGCATTACATTTCAGAAATATAATTATTTTCATTAACTTTTGCATGATATTTTCTTAATATTATTTCACTGTTCTTTTAGAAATTTTCTGAAGTTTTAGATCAAATACATCAATAGATCAAAAAGAATTAAACTCATAAATTTTCTAAATTTAGAAGCAGATTTAATTTACATTTTTATTGTTGTATAATTGTTGAAATAGAAGTTAGTTTCAGTAACTTTTGAAAACAAATTTCTGAAAATTGTTTTGGTGTTGTTCGGTAGTTTATTTCTATGTTTTTTAAATCAAATACATTAATAGATCAAAAATAATTAAACTCAGAAACTTTTCTAAATTGTAGTTATCAATGTGTCATTTAAATTTTTTTGCTGTTATACATAGAAATTTCTTAATATTGCATGGTTACAAGACTACTGATTTAAAATATATTGTTAGTATTAACACTTGTTTTAAGAGCAGATTTTTAGACTGATATTTCATTGATGTAATCTGAGTTTAAGCACTTAGTTTAATTTCGGAAATACATTCGTTTTTTTTACATGCTCATGCGAGTTTTACTTATGCATCTAATGATATCTAATTGAGTATTTCATACAAATGAATTTTTGAATTTAAAAGTGTTTTATTCCAACATTTTACATTTCAATCCATTGTGCATTTCAGCAATTATTTATGCAGATTTTACATTTTGTAATGTTGGTATAAATACCTGCTTTCACATATAGATCACCACCTTTTTGAGCCTTAAATTAAGTAACATTTAAGACATTTCAGAAATAATTTTAGGCCCTCATTTAACTAAAGCTAACCAAGTCCCTGCATTTCACATAGTTTTAAATTTTGCATTTGCATATGAGACAGTTGAGCCTTTTCAGCAGCAGTTTCCCATCCTTTGTGTCAACCTTATTTTTTTCGCAAGATAGTTGACTCCACAAGGTACTGGTATCATTTTCTTCAAACCATTTCGAATTCTTAAAATCTTGCGCAATCTAAAACAAGTATTGGTTTGCTTAGTTGTGTCTCCCAAGTTGGTTGGTTCCCAACTAATCTTTCCTTTTTCCATTTCCATACGGTCTACCCCCTTTAGTCTGCTATTGGGAGACAACTCAAACAGAGTGATTGGGAATCAGTGTGACAATCCCCGATCTGAGCCGTTTTCGCAGTGCCTAGACATTCTGTGCGACAACATTTTTTTGGCGTTGTTGCCCAGGATATTTTATTCTCATCATTTCAACGACATTTTATCTTCATTCTCCTCATATCATCTTTATCATTTTTGCCAGCAACGCCAACATTCTTTGGCGTCGTTGCCGGGATAGTTTTTTATCCTTGGTCCTCATGTAATTTTTCTAATCATCTAATCTTTCATCATTTCTTATTCCATCAACGCCACGTTTTTTAACGCCATTTCATCTCTTCATCTTTTCATCGCCTTATCTTTTTCCTCTCACTAATCCTTTCATCTTCTCTATATGCACCTTTAGCACCTGGACATTTCGGTTGGTTTCTAATTATCTTGTTTGGGTGGCAACTCCATTTATTCATCCATTATTTCTAAGACAAGAAGCCCTCCCTAATATCCATTTTCTTCTTCCTGACTAACCTTTCGGTTTTTGCCTTTTGGATCTTGGAGATAGATTCATGTTCAAGTAGCGACTCCACTTCTTTCATTTTTTTCAAGAATTTCTGCTAGAAGCTCGCTTCTTGTAAATCTATTGATTTTCTTAAGCAAGGATCTCTCTCTCTAGCATCCATTTGGCCCCTCCTTTTCCCTTTGAGCAAGACATCATGGACTTGTTCACCCCTTGTAACTTTGCTAACATTCAAGGTTATCCAAATGACCTCCCTAATAATGGCCTTGACAAGTTGCCTTCTTTCCAAGGAAATGATACTGTTAGTGCTACGGCTCATCTAAAATCTTTTAGCTCTTGGTTGGGTAAATATGTCTAAGCACTAACCATGCCAAGGAAATCAATGCTATGAAGGTTGAAAACTCTAACCAGATGGATGCCATAACAATTGAAAATATCACTCTTCAAAATAAGTTACAAGTAATGGAAAAGATACAAATACAGGAATTTCAGCGTGGGTCAGAGGATGAAAGAAACAAGGAAACGCCAACAGATCATAAGCTTCCCTGTCTGCTGCAACAAGCTCCACTTTACTATGAGGTCATTTGTTCCATTGAAAAGTGGCTAATTGAAGGTGACCTAGATAAAAGGGAAATTGATAAGAATCAGGTTTATGTTTGTGAGGTTGATCCACTAGTCATAATAGATTAGGTTCATGAAAATAAAGAAGCGTAGGTCTCAAAAGTCTTGAACATTCCAAATTTTCCATATGAGCGTTTTTCGGATCAAAAAGGAAGTTGTGCGTCGACCATATCATCATGAATCTCACATCCTAACGAAAGTGTTAAATTTGGACAACTAGGTCCAAACTCCATGTTCTGATGCTCAGATTAAGAGGCTAATATTTTTGTTGGATTCCTCTTTCTGAGAGGTGTAAAATCCATATAAAAATAGTTTTAATCCGATGAGCAGAACTTATATTTTGAATTTATTATTCTTAATAAATTATATGTGCAAGGTCAGCCAGTTTTGTAATGTAGGCTCACATGCCCAACAGATGTGTCACACACCCTCATTGATGGATATAAATACAGGAAAAGTTGGAGAGAATTTGAACACAACGAATTCTCATCTTGACTTGAGTTGACTCATCTACTGGTTGGAGGGTTGTTGTGTCACATGCTGGGCTGGCTGACCAAAGGAGACTTTGCTGGTTGAAGCATCCTGTTGACCGCCGAAACGAACACACACATTTTTCCTGTTTCTGATTTGTCTTCTGTAAGATCTGCTTATATGTTCTATCTGCATTTTGCTTAACTACTTGTATGATTGCTGTGAGGAAAGTGAAATTGCTCTTAGCATAGAACATCTACAAAACTTAACATGGTATCAGAGCTGAGGTGAAGACAAACTCTATCTATAACAATCTTCGTTGAAGTCTCTAACAACTTCACTCTAAAAGGATCTTCGCATGGGTGGCAAGATGTAGTGCGAAAACGCTCAGGGAAATGCGCATTAGTGCATAGAGGACTTCGCATACTTTCAGGTCAGCTTATGTGAAAACAGATTCGGTTGAGTAAGGTTGGTACACGGTGGATTGCAGATTCGTGGGCGTATCGGTGACTAGGTTGGGAGCCCGTCCATATACGAAGGATGCATACCGGGGTATGGAGTAAGGTTGTTGCCTTGTTGCAGAATTGCTAAAGCGTGGGTCATGTAGGCTGCCTAACACGCTGGCACTGTGGTATTAATATAGCGAAGGCCGCGGGCTCGCTAATCTCTTAAAAAGGAATTGCAGATCGTATGATTTCCGCCGGTCTTAGCTGTCGCATGAAGTGCGCACTCGGACGTATGAATTAGAGCGAACGCACAGGTGTAGGAAACGCCTCGGACATCAAACGGATTGGCGAACAAAAGACAGAACAACTTGTCGGTCGGGGCAGCGTATCGGTCATGCGCTCAGCATTCGGCAGAACGACATAACAGTCGAGGGTCTGTGACTGTTCGGTGAAAGGCCGCGGGCCAGTTTGGATGTTCGGTAGTTCCGAACGACGAAGCCGTAGTGTGGCAGCAGTTCGAAGGTAAAGACCGCGGGTCTGGTTATGTGGTCGGTTGGACCAAACGAAAGGCGCACGTAGTGCGACTAAATTGTAAACAGAGTTGCCGCCAGTCTTGGCACAGCGCGGGCAGAGCGCACGGCCTGTAGATGGAACGGCGCAAGGTCGTGGACCTGTGTAATTCGACAACAAAGTCGTGTTGGTCGAAAGGTCTGTTTGGCAATCGGTTGGGTTGGACGAAGAGCGCACGGAGTGCGGGTCTCGTCATAAAATATATATATCAGTGATTGTATTCGGTGCAGTCATACAGTCGAATAAAGGTCCAGCAAGCGGACAGCTAGCTCAACCGGGAGGTTCAACAAGTGGCTCGACAGTTGAGGTCCAAGTGAATAAGACGGATAGTTCGACAAGGGCTGGAGCCGGCGTGTAACGGAATTGTGGAGGCAGAACGGGCGAGGGGCGCCCGTCCGTCCAAACGTTGAACAGGGTTATAACAGTGAATGGACGCTTGAATAAACAGCGCAGCGGAAGCGTGGTTGGGCAATTTTTTATGGTATATTATCTTTTCTAGCTCAGACTTGTTGATCTGCAGTTGAGTTGCACTCTTCTCGGAACTACAGTGAACCCGTGAACATAATTCAGACCTAACCACAGTTTTACGATTTCGGAACCATTGGAACAATCAACACTTCGGATCTGTGGTTGGTGGAGCTTGGATCACCTACAGCTGTGACACCTCTTCTCGAACCTGCACTTGGGATGTTAAGGCTCGGATTGACGAGGGGCTATATATGTGACAATACCTCTGAACCAAACCTCGGATCTGTTGAGTGATAGCTATAGCAATTCAGACCTGTTTTAGTGCAGAAATAATAGTCCTCATTTAAGGCTCCATTGACAGAGGTAGCCACCTGTCTGGAGGCTCGGATTAGGACCTGTTCCCTCTATTAGTTTGGATCTTCTTAAGGGACTAAAGTATACCAGAGTCAGTTCAAATTTTGTTTAAGGACTGAACTATTGTATAGTTAGTTCGGATCTTTTGTTAAGGGATTGTACTATATCACGATTGGCTCAGTTACATTACAATCCGGACCTTTTATTATTGCAGCCTTGAACCTAACACAGTACTCAGACTTGCTGGAGTTAAGGCTCAGCTCAGAATGGAGAATTGAAGGATCCTTGAAGTCTTTTTGAGACAACTTCTTAAGAGCATTGATGACTTAAGAATCTTGGAAAATCTCTAGTATTGTTGACGGACTCTTGAAATCCAGTGTGTAGATTTTGGGAAGACTTGTTGATAGATGCAAACTTGTGCAAACTATTGAAGGCATTTCTTAAAACCACTGATTGAAAACATCTTGAGGCAAGACCAAGCATTAATTGAAGTCTTGAAGACACCCTTGGAGATCATGATGCATTGAAGCAATCATGTGGTGACTTTTGGTGACTTTTGCAGAATAGTGTTGCTGAATGCAAGAATAGGACTATTGTGGAAGTTGCCCGTGCCATGCTATGTGACCAGGGTCTACCAAAGTTTCTGTGGGGAGAAGCTGCAAATACTGATGTGTACATTCAAAACCGATGCCGTCATTCCGCTTTGGACTCCAAAACTCCCGAAGAGGTTTTCTCTGGTAAGAAACCTGATGTCTCACATTTTAGAATTTTTGGATGTCCTGTCTATTTTCATGTGCCGAAAGAAAAGAGAAGTAAGCTGGATGCTACTGGGAAGAAAGGAATGTTTGTGGGCTACAGTGAGACTTCTAAGGCATATAGAGTCTATGTACCTGGTCAAAGGGAAGTAGAGATAAGCCATGATGTCACTTTTGACGAAGATGCTTCCCTGAAGAAAGTAGTAGATCTTCCTAGATCTGAAGAAAATCATGAAGAAAGACCTGGAAATCTGGAAGAACCCCAGGATGAGACTATGCCTGATGTTGAAGGGCCAATGGACCCTATTGATCCTTCCCCTTCTCTAGGAAAGAGGCCATCATGGCTCAGGGACACCCTCGAAGATGCTGAGGGTCATGCTGCCCCAAAGGGGACATTCCGAGAAAGCAAGAAGCCGTGTAGATACCAAGGGTATCCAGCTGCCATGAGTACTCTTATACAATCTGAACCTGGATCTTTTGAGGAAGCCATCAAGCATCAAGTCTGGAAGGATGCTATGCATGAAGAATATGAGGCTATTATGAAGAATGATGTCTGGGATGTGGTCCCGAGACCGAAAGACAAATCTGTTGTCACCGCTAAATGGCTCTACAAGATTAAACATGGATCTGATGGGAGTGCTGAAAAGTTTAAGGCAAGATTTGTTGCCCGTGGCTTCTCTCAAAAGGAAGGAATTGACTATGACGATATATTTGCACCTATGGCTCGATATACCACCATCCGATCCATCATAGCCCTTGCTGCTACGCAAGGATGGAGTCTTCATCAGATGGATGTCAAGACCGCTTTTCTGCATGGTGCAATAAAGGAAGAGGTGTATGTAGAACAACCTCTGGGATTTGAAGTTCAAGATCGAGACACTTATGTCTGCAGGTTGAAGAAAGCCCTCTATGGGTTAAAGCAAGCACCCAGAGCTTGGTATGAGAGGATGGATAGTTACTTGATGAAGCTGGGCTTCACTCGAAGCAATGCTGATCCAAACCTTTACTTCAAGGTTGTGGAAGGAAAGCCTCTCATTCTAGTGTTGTATGTGGACGAACTCTTCCTGCCAGGTGATGACCCTCTCATTCATCAATGTAAGAGGGAGCTTGCTGCTGAGTTCGAGATGAAAGACCTAGGACTGATGCACTATTTCCTAGGCCTGGAGGTCTGGCAGAGACCTGGAGAGATTTTCCTTTCTCAAGGAAAATATATTGTGAAGCTTCTGGAAAGATTTGGGATGGTGGACTGTAAGTCCGTGTCGACACCAATGGAACTCAACTTTAAGAAGTTGAGTGGCAGCGCTGCAGGGCCTATCTTGGCCAATCCTACTGAGTATCATCAACTCATAGGAGCTTTGATGTTCTTAGTGAACACCCATCCAGACATATGTTTTGCAGTGAATACTTTGAGACATAGGACTAGTGGTACATACTCCGAGACTGACTTCATGTCAGTGCAGTACTGGTCTGGGACCAGTGAGAATGGTACATACTATGACGCTGACGACGTGGGACCAGTGGTACACTCTCTGAAACTGTGATACTGGTCTGGGACCAGTGGTAGGAGTGGTACTTACTATGAAGCTGACTTCGGGTCAGCTGAGACTGGTCTGGGACCAGTGGTACGCACTCTAATTGATGCAGGATTGATGATATTCTCCTGTGAGGATAGGATTGATTAGTTCTCCTGTCGAGGCATCCTACCCATGCAGTCTGGGACTCATGGGAAGTACCTCTCATCTGATCAATGAGTAGGGAAATGAAGTTAGGGAAATGAAATGAGATGGTTGAGCCTCATCATTTTCACTGGGTTGGTGCCAAGAATCTTTTAGATATCTTAGGGGCACGATAAACCATGGGCTGAGATACACTGCCGGGAGTGTGATACTCCGTGAATATACTGATGCTGATTGGGCTGGCAGTGTGGTGGATCGTAAGAGCACATCTGGATGTTGTTTCAATCTTGGTTCTGCTTCGATCTCATGGATGAGCAAGAAGCAGAAGTCGGTGGCTTTGAGCACCGCAAAGGCCGAATACATTGCTGCTAGTATGGCCTGTTGTGAAGCAGTTTGGTTGAGGAAGCTCTTTAGTGAGCTGTTCCAACATGTGCTAGATACCACTGTGATACTCTGTGATAATCAGAGTGGGATTCTTATGACTGAGAAACCTGTGTTCCACGACCGATCCAAGCATATTGATATCAGGTACCACCTTATTCAGGATATGGTACAGCGAGGTGCCGTAAGGCTCGATCATATAGGAACTGATGAGCAGGTCGCGGATATTCTCACTAAGCCCCTGGGGAAGGTCAAGTTCCTAACCTTCCGTGA
>APFE030957970.1:76054-102775 GCA_000404065.3 Pinus taeda
AAAAATAGTCTTAATCAGATGAGCAGAACTTATATTTTGAATTTATTATTCTTAATAAATTATATGTGCAAGGTCAGCCAGTTTTGTAATGTAGGCTCACATGCCCAACAGATGTGTCACACACCCTCATTGATGGATATAAATACAGGAAAAGTTGGAGAGAATTTGAACACAACGAATTCTCATCTTGACTTGAGTTGACTCATCTACTGGTTGGAGGGTTGTGTCACATGCTGGGCTGGCTGACCAAAGGAGACTTTGCTGGTTGAAGCATCCTGTTGACCGCCGAAACGAACACACACATTTTTCCTGTTTCTGATTTGTCTTCTGTAAGATCTGCTTATATGTTCTATCTGCATTTTGCTTAACTACTTGTATGATTGCTGTGAGAAAAGTGAAATTGCTCTTAGCATAGAACATCTACAAAACTTAACAGAAAGCAAATGTACAAAGCGAAGAGAAGGAGGAGGTTTGATACATCTGATGGCCGAGAACAACACAACAATGGGATAAGTAAGAGTCCCTCGATATGTAGGATTGGGCAAGGCACATCAGAGAAACAACCCATTGATCTACCTAAAAGTCAGCAGATGCTCAGTATGCACTATATTGAACACATCTGATGCCACAAGGGCATCCTTTGTATTTTATCTCTAACCTTACACCTTGTCATTTTAGAATTTTATTTTTGTTCTTAGATTAAGTTTACATTTCATGTTTGTAGAATTGTTAAAGAGCTTCTATTATATATAATGTTATATGATGATTTTTGGATTATATTTGGATGAACGCTAGTTATGTCATTATGTGTTTTCTTTGGGTGTAGATTCTGGATTCTCACATTCCTTCGATGAAGCAAACATGTCCCCAAGTAAAGCCAGATATTGACCACTCAATGTCAACTACCCCATAGCTATACATCTTTTCATGCATGGATTTCCATCATGTTCGAGTGCTCAGATGATCCACAAATTCATCATTATCAGCTATATGTACACTGAGTTTTGTAAACCCATTCTACATTTTGTAATGTAAATGATCCTAGTAAGACAAATGTATGTAACAACCTAGGTAAATTTACTTTTCTGATAATGATTTCTATTCTAGGAGGTTTTAGGTCTCATTGATTCATATGTGTTTCTAAACATGGATGATCGACAGAGTTTTTCCCTCCAGCCTCACCCTAAAGCTAGGATGGATTTTGTCGTCGGGATTTTAAATGAGTCCTAGTGTTATTTATCGAGTTTTTGTAAAAATGATTTGGGTATAATTCTAACTATTTGGTTAGATTATTTTATTACAAGTCACTTAGTCTACTAGATCATATTTTGTGTCACAGAAATGGGTAATTATTGAGGGTCTATAACGAACGGGTGTTCCCCCTTCATGGGTTAGAAATGTAATATTTCATGTAAAAAATATTTACTATATGGCCCCTCAAAGTTAGACACCATGACTAAATATTACAGAGTTGGAAAAATTAATAATCCCCTCATGAGTCAATTAATTAAAATTTCTAGCTAAAATAAATTAAAATGCTAAAGCAAGAAATTTAATTAATTTAGGTCCTAGGAAAAATTAAATTCTCCAACATTTAAAATTCATGGGTTTTAAATTTTTTAATTTTTGAAAGTCCTTAGCCAAGGGAATATTGAAAATCTCAAGATATTTCGAACCCTTGGGCCATAGTAGTTAAGTCAAAGTCAACTTTTTGCAGCAATTAACTCAAAATAATCATTTTTGAGTTAATTAAAAGTGAAATTCGAATTTCCTCAAAAAGTAATTTTATTTCATCGGTAATGATTAAAAAATCATTTGATCTTCATCAACGGTTGAAATTGTTTTGACAAGGATCAAGCCAAATAGCCATTAGAGAATTTTTTTATAAATGAGAGGTCTCTCTCCATTATTTGAATCTGATTTCTGAATCGTGAACTTGGTCTAAAAAAGCTCTTGTAACTTTTTCTAGTTAATGAAACGCAAAGACTTTGGGGTTTCAGATCGTGGTGTTCCTCTTTCAAATTTATGTGATAATATTGTTCTTAATACTCACTGCTTTTATTTGCATTTGCTGGTTAATAGCCTTTGAGGATTATCTATGTACAAGTATCTTGCATAGATTTCTAAGTTTTTTAGAATATCATTCTAATTTGATAGAAGTAGCAGGGATCTCTATTTCTTGATAATTTTATTATCATTTTTCAGATCTCTATTAATCTAACAAGGAGATTTAAGTGTGTAGAAGTTATCATTCAGAACTTCAGCATTTGTGAAGTCCTCAGCTAGACCAATTGACTCTTAGTATACAGAATCTGAAAAAGCCCACTATCTTTTGAATTTCTAAAATTATTTTAGAGAATCTTTTACTTGCAGGGTTTTTCTTGGGCTTGTGCCTTTAAAATTTCAATTTTATTTCTAAATATTGTGCAAAAATTTGTTTAAATCTGGCTAATAGAGGACTTTGATCTTAGATACGTTAGATCTGTAGAATATTATTGTAGATTTGTAAATAGCAAATTTCTAATTCATTGGGGTCCTAGGTATTTCATATTTTTGTATATACATGCTTTGGAGTTTTCTGTCTTTTCTTTGTGCAGGAAAAAATCTGAAAATCGCAGGTGATTTTTGTGGATTCCAGAGAGAGATCTGAGCCCCTAAAGGCATCTCCATTTTGTTTGCAGGTTGAGAAGAAATTTCAGAATGAACGTGAGCAAATATTTTTAGGGCCTTGAGGCCTAGCGCTGACCACCTCCAGCCTCATTCTCGACCTCTATCATTCCACCCTCAGGGCTATCATCTTTGCAGCTTCTTCACCATAATTTTCTCACTTAACTTTTCCTAAATTTTTCCTAAAATTTCCCAAAAAAAATTAACAATTTTTTTTCAAAATCTTCTGAGTTTGGCATTTGCGTTGCAGAATTTTCAGTGACTTTGACAGCCCATCTTCAAGTGTCTTCAAGGCCGTAAGCACTGACTAGTGCACATCTTCTAAACTCTTACCCTTTTCATTGATCTAATTGAAAGCAAGATTAATATTGGCATAAAATTTTAGTTATCTGAAATTTACCAGCAAATTAGTTTGCGTTTTTTCACTGCATTACATTTCAAAAACTTTTGCATGTTATTTTCTGAATATTACTTCACTGATTTTTTAGTAATTTTCTGAGTTTTTAGATCAAGTACATCAATAGATCAGAAAGAATTAAACTCGGAAATTTCTGAATTTAGCAGCAGATTCAATTTACATTTTCACTGTTGTACAATTGCTGAAATAGAAGTTAGTTTCAGTAACTTTTGCAAACAAATTTCTAAAAATTGTTTTACCACTGTTCAGTGGTTTATTTCTGAGTTTTTTTAATCAAATACATTAACAGATAAGAAATAATTAAACTCAAAAAAATTCTGAATTGTAGTTATCAATTTGTCATTTAAAATTTTTTGTTGTTATACATAGAAATTTCTAAATATTGCATGGTTACAAGACTGCTGATTTAAAATATATTGTTAGTATTAACACCTGTTTTAAAAGCAGATTTCTAGACTGATATTTCATTGATGTAATATGAGTTTGAGCACTTAGTTTAATTTCGGAAATACATTTGTTCTTTTTTACATGCTCATGCGAGTTTTAATTATGCATCTAATGATCTCTGATTGAGTATTTCATACAAATGAATTTTTGAATTTAAAGGTGTTTTATTCCAGCATTTTATATTTCAGTCCATTATGCATTTCAGCAATTATTTGTGCAGAGTTTACATTTTGTAGTGCCGGTATAAGTACCTGCTTTCACATTTGATCACCACCTTTCTGAGCCTCAAGTTAAGTAACATTTAAAACATATTTCAGAAACAATTTTAGACCCTCATTTAACTAAAATTAATCAAGTCTCTGCATTTCACATAGTTTTAAATTTTGCATTTGCATATGAGACAGTGAAGCCTTTTCAGAACCAGTTTCCCATCCTTTGCTTCAACCTTATTTTCTTCGCGATATAGTTGACTCCACAAGGCATTGGTATCAATTTCTTCAAATCATTTTGAATCCTTAAAATCTTGTGCGATCTAAAACAAGTATCGGTTGCTTAGCTATGTCTCCTACATTGGTTGGTTCCCAACTAATCTTTCATTTTTCCATTTCCATAGGGTCTACCCCCTGTAGTCTGCTATTGGGAGAATTCAAACGAAGTGATTGGGGATCATTGTGACAACCCTCGATCTGAATCGTTAGCGGTGCCTAGGCATTCTGTGCGACAATAGGAAAGAATTGAATTAGTGGAAGTAGGGGCCCACAAGAGGCTAAGGGGACCCAAGGTGATAAAAGAGGAAGCAGGTCTCATTTTGCATGATCTTCATCATTTGACAAACAAACTTACCTTTGTACGCACTGTTGCTTAGCGAGTCTACTGACTGTTTAGCCACGAGTCTTCCGCGGGGGAGATTCAACCTCTACTTCGAGGGACTATCAGTGCCTACCCTAGGGAAGTTGTTCCACAGAGATTTCAGGGGTTCTAGCATGACATACATTCCATCCAGCGATGCAGAGGAGGAGACTGCGTATTTTCTAGGCAACCAGAAACACGCATAAGAGTATTGAGCCAGCTGGGAGGTCCCTAGCTTGCTGGGAGTTCCGGGAGCTAGAAAGGTTGTTGGTTGAGGACATTTTCAGTGAGTTTTGTAGCCAACCAATTAAGGGTTACAGCAGTACGAAATTCTGGGCAGAGGGGCACAGAGGCCTCTTGCAGCGAATTCATGGTGCTTAGGAGAGCAGTCATCTGGGCCATGGATCATCCAATGAGCAAGTAGTCAGTCATCACATGTGAACCCAGCATTCTTAGGGTGTTTTCAGAGGGATTTACAGCATATTTCCTACAAGTCAAATTTGACAGTAGCAGCCCGAGAGAGGCTCCAAGGAGGCCGAAAATCCAAAGTCAAAACCAAAGAAATTCCCTTTTGGGTTTTTCTGAGTTTTGTCCGAGAAGTCTAAGGCTGAAAGGATAAAAAAATTTGGGCGGTTGTGGGCATATTTCAGCAGGTCGAAGTTCAGCAGGACAACAGTTTTACTGGGACAACTAGTGCAGAGTGGTGCAGCAACTGGGCAGCCTTCAGCTCAGCTATTCCATCACCTTGGTTTGGTCCAACTTGTCCTTCAAACAAGCCCAGGTGCACCATCTCATTTATATTGTACCTATGCTCTCAGATTTTATAATATATTGCTCAGCAATTCCAGAGTTACAATGTTTTATGGTCGTATAATGCATGTTTTTAATTTTATGTTGTTGCACTATTTATTTGTTTAGAATATCACTCATATTACCACTTAGGAACATTACAGTGGTATCAGAGCCTAGTTCTTGGCTCAGTTGTGGGGTTGGTTTCCTATGAAAGGAGAATATCGGGAGAACATCACTTACCGGAGGCAGAGGTACAAGAGCAGAGAAAGGGAGCTAGAAATTACACCAGATACAGAGGAAAGAGGGAAAGCAATGGCTGAAGTGGAGGAAATGGCAGAGCCCAAGAGTAGGGAGGAGATGGCTTTCGATAGCCTCTTGAGGGCTTTGAGTGACTTGGCCAAGGGGTAGAAAGACATGCTGGAGGAGATCAAATCACAGAACAGAGACAGGACCACACTTAGAGGGTTTTTGTGTGGAGAAACTTTCGAGGCTTCTCAGCCTTTCGATCAACCCTCACTAGCAGCGCAGCGCCCTTTAGTTAGTGTGCCAAGTAGGGCTACACTACCCTCTTTCGTGCCAATGGCACAAATTGAACCAGCAAGGGAGGAAGACACTCTCCAGATGGGGAATTACTTCAGAGAGTGGTAGGCGATGGACAAAGATTTCAAAGAAGTCCTCTCCTTTAGAGATTACTACAAGCTCAAGCAGAGTGAGAGGAACAAGGGGTACGGAGGACAAGGGACCCAAAACTATGAGCTACAGAGAACTATAAGGAGGATGTATTTCCCTACATTTGATGGCACAGCCAAGGCTTGGGTTGAAAAGATGGACACATACTTTCAACTCAACCGAATGACAGAGCAGGACGCCATTAAGATGGCAGCGCTGCACTTAGAGGGGGAAACCCATGACTGGTGCTTTCATGGCCTGACCACTTTGGGGCATGCCCAAATAGTTTCTTATGAGGATTTCACCCGAAGGGTGGTGGAGCGATTTTATCCGAGGGATCTGGAGACATCTTTCAGGGTGCTGACACAACTACGCCAAACAGGGAACTCAGAGCAGTACTTCTTAGATTTTTTGCGTGTCAGTGACGGTCTCGGATCTTTCCGAGGCAAGGAGGGTATACACCTTCATTGAGGGCTTACTTGAGCCTCTGCATGGACTAGTGAAGTCACATAGACCCTCTACGCTGCAGGAAGTGGTGGTGTGCACTAGAGATTTACAGGGGGTCATCCCCAAGACCAGAGTGCCATTTCCTGCACGAACCCCTTTTCCACGGAAGGGGCATGAGACTAGACCCCCACCACCGATGACCACACATGGAAGGGGGCAGCTAGATGAGGAGACACGGAAGGACCTCCGGAGGAGGAAGCTATGCTTCACATGTAGAGATCCCTGGGCCCCTGGCCATAGGTGCAGAGCGGGTAGAGCACATTACATTGAGGTCTTTTCTGATAGTGACCAGGAGGACGAGGTGGAGCAAGATTGTGGTGGGATAGATGGAGATATTCTAGGGGACAGAGGGCCACCACCACCACCTCCACAAGGAGGGGCATCTCTTGTCTCATCAGGAGTCTTTGCTTCTTTATGCGTTCCTAAGTTTTTGACACTCAGGATCAGAGATACGGTACAAGGACAGAAGGTGTCGGTACTGGTGGACAGTTGGGCTACCCACAACTTCATAGATGCACAGTTGGTCCAGATGGGCCTCACCACAGCAGAGTTTGATGGGTTATCCATCCTAGTACCAGGTGACCGTACCATCCAGTGTACCAGATACGTGCCCTCCTTGACAGTAGTTATGGGAAACTACTTGATGACAGACCACTTCTTTGTGGTTGATGTGCCAAACACCAACGTGGTGATGGGTGTCCAGTGGTCGTATTCCCTTGGCTGAGTCACGACAGATTGGAGGAAACCTGGGATGGAGTTCATGGGGCCAGATGGCAAACTAGTGGCCTTGAGAGGCATGCAATCTTATCTGCCTCAAATAGTTTTGACCCACGGGATGGAGGCAGATCTTCGACATGGGGACATTGAATGGGCAGTCGAGTTGAGGATCACAAGGGTTGGGGGACAGGCACATTCACCACTACCAGACATACAAGCTCTACTAGATAGGTACGCGGTAGTGTTCGAAGACATTCCGCCAGGGAAACCACCAAATAGAGGGTTTGAGCACACCATTGAGCTGGAGCCGAGTATATAGGCAGTCATCACTACTCCTTACAAGCACCACAAAACCTATAAGGACAAGATAGAGAAGGCCATTTAGGAGCTGCTCACGTTGGGCCATATCAGGCCTAGTTCTAGTCCTTTCACTTCTTCAGTAGTGTTGATGAAGAAGAAGGATAGGACCCTTAGGATGTGTATCAACTACCAAGCCCTCAACCGAAAGACCCTCAAGAACCGGTACCCCATTCGCCGCATTGATGCGCTGATGGATGAGCTTAAACGAGCCAAGTACTTCTCTAAGATTGATCTACGTTTGGGGTACCACCAGATCAGAGTTCAGGATCAGGGCATCCCAAAGACAGCATTTTGGTGCCACTATGGGCACTTTGAGTTTCTGGTCATGCCATTTTGACTGACCAACACTCCCACCACATTTCAGTCTTGCATGAAACATATCTTTCGGGGACAGCGAAGGAGGTTCGTGCTAGTACTTTTTGATGACATCCTGATGTATAGCCGAACGTGGGAGGAGCACCTCCAACACTTAGAGGAGGCATTACGCATTCTAGAGGAGCAGCAGTTTTATGCCAAGCTCTCCAAGTGCGAGTTTGGATTGATGAAGATCCTTTATCTCAGGCATATCATTGGAGCAGACGGGGTGAAGGTTCACGAGGAGAAGATTTGGGCCATCCAGGATTGGCTAGTACCCTGATATGTGACTAAGTTGAGAGGCTTCTTGGGCATCTGCACTTACTACAGGAAGTTTGACCGACTTGACCAAGAAAGTGGCCTTCACATGGACTGAGGAAGCACAAGCCGCCTTTGATCGCCTCAAGGAGGTGATGAGCAGTTGCCCTGTTCTGGCACTCCTAGATTTGTCCCATCCATTCACGGTGGAGTGTGATACATCAAGGGTAGGAGTTGGAGCCGTATTGTCACAGGGGGGGCATCCCATAGCTTTCGACAGTCAGAAGCTCCTACCACATGAGGTGTCATATTCCACATATGACAAGGAGATGTTGGCCATTATGCATGCATTGGCCAAGTTTTGCCAGTACTTGGTGGGCAACCGATTCCGAGTGAAGACTAATCACAATGGTCTTCGACATTTCATGACGCAACAGGGCCTCAATGACACACAGTAGAGATGGGTCAGCAAGGTGCAGGCCTTTTATTTTGACATTGAGTATGTGCAGGGCAAGCACAATGTGGTGGCCGATGCTCTATCCAGAAGACCAGCTGGGCTATCTCTCATGAGCATCTGCTAGGATTGGAACGTTCAGATGTTGGTAGAGTACTCCAAGAACAGGATGGCATGCGAGGTGTTGGAGGGGACACATGCAGATGAGCGTTACTATGTGATGGATGTGGTCATCTATTACAAAGGGCACATTTACTTGGTGCCCAACTCGCAGTTGAGGGAGAGGGTACTCCAGGCAGCTCATGATTCACCAGTGTCCAGACACCAGGGGTTCCAGAATACATACATGGTTGTTTGAGAGCAGTTCACGTGGAAAGCCCTCAAGGAGGACGTGATGCCGCACGTAAGGGAGTGTGAGGCTTACTAGCGGAACAAGAGGGAGCTAACTCACCCTGCAGGGCTACTACAACCACTTCCCATTCCGGAGGGGAAATGGGAAAGTATTTTGATGGATTTCATTAGTGGACTCCCCACAGTATACAGGAAGGATTGCATATATGTAGTGGTCGACAGGTTGACCAAATTTGCCCACTTCTTTGCCATCCCCACTAGATACACGGCTGCACAGGTTACCGAGTTGTTCTTCCGAGAGGTTTTCAGGCTACATGGGCTCCCCAAGAACATTGTGAGCAACAGAGACATCAGATTTATGGGTGGCTTTTGGCAGGAGTTCTTCAAGTTGGTTGGGACGGAGCTCACTCCTAGCACCAGTTATCACCCTCAAACAGAGGGCCAGACGGAGAGGGTCAACCAGTGGTTCGAGGGGTACCTAAGGAATTATGTGACAGGTCAGTAGAGAACATGGATTCGGTGGTTGCATTTGGGCGAGTTCTACTACAACAACACGCACCACATGTCTATTGATATGACTCTTTTCCATTGCCTCTATGGTTATGATGCACTAACTTTTGTTGATGTTATTTTCAAAGACAGTCGGGCCCCAAAGGCCAAAGATTGGATCCAAGAGAGCCAAGATATCCTCAAAGCTCTCAAGGATAATCTAGCGACAACCCAAAATCAACAAAAATTGTATGCAGATCGGCACAGGATAGAGAGGCACTTTGAGGAGGGGGGCTTAGTATACCTCCGATTGCAGCCTTACAAATAGTCTACATTGACACAGAAGGGGGCCGAGAAGCTACAACCACGCTTCTATGGGCCCTACGAGGTGACTAGGCGGGTTGGGAAGGTAGCTTATGATCTAACGCTGCCTCCGAGGAGTAGAATCCATAACGTATTTCATGTCTCATGCCTGAAGAAGGTGTTGGCACAACAGGTGACCGCAGCAGCTGATCTACCCACATTGGATGATGAGGGCCAATTGGTGTAGGAACCAAGGGCCATTCTGGAGAGCAGGGAGAGGATACTAAGGAGCAAGATGATCAGGGAGTTCTTGGTACAATGGAAGAACTTGTCGGATGAAGATGCCACCTGGGAGGGTGAGCACATACTGGAGCACCCAACTTTGAGGTTGCTTAAGGGCAAGCAACCTTTGGGAGGGGGGGAGTGAGGATTGTCATGTCCTTTCTCAAATGTATTAGTCACGGGGTGTAGCTAAACAATTTTGGCGCCATTTTTGGCTTAGATGGGGGACCCCACATGCAGAACTTAGGAAATATAGGCAACTCGACTTTATTTCTAGCAAATAGTGGAATGTGGGGGCCACCCACATGAATATTTCGAACTTGGCCAATGCATGCATTGGAGGGAATCGAATTAGTGGAAGGAGGGGCCCACAAGAGGCTAAGGGGACCCAAGTGATAAAAGAGGAAGGAGCTCTCATTTTGCATGATCTTCATCATTTAACAAATAAACTTACCTTTGTACGCTTTGCCTCTTAGCAAGTCTACTGGCTGTTTAGCGACGAGTCTTCTGCAGGGGAGATTCAACCTCTACTTCGGGGAACTATCTATTCCTGCCCTAGGGAGGCTATTCCATAGAGATTTCATGGATTCCGGAATTGACATACATTCCATCTAGCGACGCAGAGCAGGAGACTGCATATTTTTTGGGCAACCATAAACAAGCAGAAGAGGATTGAGCCAACAGACAGGTCCCTAGCTTGTTGGGAGTTCCAAGAGCTGGAAAGGTTGTTGGTTAAGGACATTTTCAGTGAGTTTAGTAGCCAGCCAGCCAAGGGTTACAGTGGTACGAAATTTTGGGCAGAGGGATTGCGCAAAGGCCTCTGGCAGCAAATTTGTGGTGCTTAGGAGAGCAGTCATCCGGGCCAAGGATCATCCAGGGAGCAAGGAGTTACTCATCACGGGTGAACCCAACATTCTTGGGGTGCTTTCAAAGGGATTTGCAGGCTATTTCCTGCAAGTTGAATTTGGCAGCAACAGCTGGGGAGAGGCTTCAAAGAGGCCGAAAATCCAAAGTCAAAACCAAAGAAATTCCTTTCTAGGTTTTTCTAGGTTTTGTCAGAGGAGTCTAAGGCTGAAAGGATATAATTTTATGGACAGGTTTTGGGCACACTCTAGCAAGTCGAAGTTTAGCAGGACAGCAGTTTTACTGGGACAGCGTAATGCAGAGTGGTGCAGCAATTGGGCAACATTCAGCTCAGCTATTCCATCACTTGGGTTTGGTCCAACTTGTCCATAAGACAAGCCCAAGCGCACCATCTCATTTATATTGTACCTATGCTCTCAAAGTTTATAATATATGGCTCAACAATTCCAGATTTACAGTGTTTTATGGGTGTATAATGCATGTTTTTAATTTTATGTTGTTGCATTGTTTATTTGTTTAGAATATCACTCATATTACCACTTAGGAACGTTATAGGTGCAAGCTCTTGTAATTAATTCGAGCCTCGATATGCATAAACCATCGCGACGGTGTATTAATGCGAGCAAGAGCATGCCATCTCAAAAGAACATACGTGCCACAATATATAACATAGAGACAGTTTTTTATCCTCAAAAAAACATATGATGCTCCACATAAGTATATTATCATAAAATGTGAGTCATTAAGCTGTGTGTGGGATGCATATGAGCCAAGCTATCATTTTAAAAAGCCACCATAACGTGCCATTATTACAATCTACTTTTAAATGTGATTCCAACGATCTTCATAAGAGATTGTCTTAGAATCAACAACGAGCTTCAGAATAACGAGCCATGAGCTCCAACAAAAGTCTGATGCCATAGAAACATAGCCCACGTTGCGAGATTAAGTCATTATAAACACTGCAAGACAAAGTCAAGGATTTCGATGCCTCTGAACCAGGAATTAGATATCATAAAGTCTTGCTACCTCTGAGTAGACCGAGCCAACACTCATAATGCTACAAAACCATTGTGCAATTTCATGGTATGTATGCGAAGCCACTGTTGACGTGATCTCAAAGAATTATTGAAATATGTGAACATCGAGAGAAAATGCGACCACAGAAATGATCTACTCAACAATATAATATATGAGTGATTGTGAATAGAACGACCTCAAAATTTATATATCGAGCTCCTGCAAATAATATAAGCCATTCATGCGGGTTCCAAATATAAACCATAGAGCAGGCTATGATATAATCACAATGTCGCTAGGTATTAGATACGATTCCACTGTAGATATGTAACCACTAAGAATTATAAATCGAGCCTAGAACTTTGTATATTAAGACGTTGAAACTTGTGAGGTCAACAATGAGCGGGGAATAGACTATTACATAGATGTGAGCCTAGGAATGCGAGCTTCTGAACCTTTCAGTCAATGTCTTATGAACCTTTTCACAAAGAAGGTTAGGGTTACCATAAAATATTCATATTATAATGCTCATGTTACAGATCTTCGTATTTCCTCAATTCTTTGATAATGCTTTCCTTCTAGATGCCAACAGAAAACGATCTTCAGGCCTCCTTTGTCAAACCTTTTCTCTGATACCATGTTGAGAAATTGGGAGGCTTACGATTTAGATTAGATTTCTCTTTACATGATAATTACTTGTGAGTTTGATGGCATTTTTATTATTATCTTTTTCCTTCTTTCATCAAGCAATTACCATAATAAAATCATGAAGATCACAAAAGACAAAAGAACACAAAATATAGGCTCCAAACTAGGGCAAAAGCCCTCTAAGGGGAAAACCTAGAAATTATCTTCTTACAAAATCAAATCCAAGTGCGATATCCAAGATCCATGACCATAAAAAAATACCAAGCTTATAGATACCAAGTCAAACCCTTCTACACATCAAATTTGTCAACAGCAAGAGACCAGCAGCAAATCTTCAACAAGAGATAAGATAAGGAAAAACTTCCACAAACCCTTCATCCATTTTAGACATCTTCCCTCCTTTTTCTGTGAAATTTCAGAACCAATCAAGCGAATTGTGTGTGTCCAAATGAGCTCAAATCATCCTCTATTTATATTGTCCAGAGAAGTGCAAATAGACATGTCCTTTGGGGTTGGGCCAACTTGGTATCTAGAGGAGTTTTTGACCCATTACATATTTAAAAATTCTTTTTCCTTTTTCTTTACAATAGGCCCAAATACGACTTTGACTCTTTGACTCAAGAAAACCTAAAAGTATGAAGAACATGCTTATCTAATAAAATAATAATAATAAAAATAATTTTTTTCTTTTCTTCTTTGTCTTTTACATAAAATATACAATGATATAAGTGCAAAGGTCATTATGAAGACCGAACTTAGTTACATTTTCTAACAAGGATGACAGCTTTTGTGTTAGGTTTATTGAGCTTAAGCACTGAAAGTTTGGGTAATGTTTCATGGTTGAATGGATCCTTTGACTTATGGTCAAATCTTTCCTGTAGGAGTTGCATTGGTCCCATCCACTTGATCATTTCCAGATTCTATCTATGGCTTTCGATGCACCTTGTCAGAATCTTTAGTCTACAAGGTATCAATAATTTGCCATGTTATTGTCACCCACCCCACCTTACCTCAATTGAGCCATTTCATGGTTTGTTCAGATTCTAGGTGGTGTTTTTGATTGTTTTATTTCCTATCTTTGGGAAGGATCAGTTCCATTCATTCATATCTTGTCACCTCGGCTTGAAGGGGAGGCCTCCCTTCTCTGGGTGACACTAGATTGTGCTCTCATCTAAAGGTATTAATTCTTTTCTTGTTGTATTGCTTCTTTGTTCTATGGTTTCTCCACAATATATTTCCATGTATAGATCCTTCAAAGAAGCAATAGTTTCATGTTCTAGGGACCCTTCTTGTCCCTCTTTCTATGGAAAAAGTTGCACATATTCTAGTAATCCCACTCGACAACAAGGTAGCATCAAAATTTGAACATTATTAAGATAATGGTCCTATTTGCAGGCTTATCGACTTTTGGACACATCTTCCAAATCTTCACAATTGGATCTCCTAGTGTTGGAAACCCTTGTTGCAAGAGGCAACTTACATCCACCCCTATGCTCGAGGCTTATTTGTGATGGAATTCAATTTAGCAGAAGATGAGACCCAAATCCTTTCGTTTAGCCCCTCGTTCATGAGATAAGTAGCTCTATGCATCAAACCTTTGGTTCTTGTATTTTGATCCCTCCACGCAAGTGCTTTTCTTTGTAACTAGTTGGGTTGAGCCCCCTGATCTTCTATTGCATTTTGGTGTCTAGTAACTTTGGAAGCAATTGTTAATGCCTTCGGAAATTTTCACTTCATGTCTTATGAGACAGGAAGAAGGTACGGCATGCGGAAGCATTTTTTGGAAGCGAGGACGCCGAAGCGTCATTTTCCGAAAATCTAGGAAGCGAAGCGTCCGTGGAAGCGTCTGCTATATATATATATTTATATATTTATTTTATATTTTTGCATTTATACTCAAAACAAACTTCCCAATACCAATTATTGTAGAAGACATGAAAAATGGCATATTTTTGCATAAATCAAGAATAGATATAACATCCATTGTACATTAATGATTAATTATTCGAGCATCAACCATTTAGATGCATCAGCCATCTAGAATCTAGATTCTTCTCCTCTTGTCTAGCCTTTGCCTCTACCTCGATTGTCTAGGGATATTAGTCAACATTGCCCAATTTTGATCAAACTACCTAATTCAGGACTTAAAATATGGTAGAAAAAGCTTAACATGCTTGATCGATGATTTTGACTTGATTGAAAGGTAATTTTTTGCTAAGGGTGTACCGCGTGACAAAGGAGTTAAACAATTAACACCACCAACACTAGGGTACATATAAGGCTTGGTGCTCTTGATTGAATGCTAAACGCATACCTTCATACTTGATATAATCTAATGAAATGCCACAATCCCATTGATCCTGAATTCCTAAACACTGTTAAGTCTGCTGAATTTTGAATAGGATATGAAATTCTATTTTCTCCATATGAAGTCCAATGAGGCTGGAACCACTCTCAAACATCCTGAGTCATTTCATGGTAATGTTAAAAATTTAAGTAAAAGGATGAAAATGAAAAATAAAGGAGATGTCACTTTTACTTTAAGAATTTAACATTTCCATGAGAGAGCATCTGCTATATTTATATTTTTTTTGCCTTCATTTGTCACCCTAATCCAAGGTGGACCCACCCCAACAAGCAAACTCAACAAAAATTTAAAAAAAAAAAAAAAAAAAAAAAAAAACGATGTTCTAAACGCTTTTCTGGAAGCTTTTCTAGAAGCGTACGGAAGCATATGGGAAGCATACGCTTCCTCCTCCGAAGCGCCACGCTTCCGACGCCCAAAGCGTCGTACGTAGCGCTTTGGCGCTTCTATAACACGCTTCCAAATTTCTAGGAAGCGGCAAAAAATTCGGAAGCGAAGCTTCCGACCAAGCTTCCTAGGCGCTTCCGTACGGGACGCGCTTCGAGGCTTGGAACTGTGGGGGGCGCTTCGTGCAACATTGATCATGCCTTTGTGAGAATTTGCATTGAAATGGACCTTGCCAATATTAGTTTTTGCATTGCTCCAAAAGTGTTTACACCATGCTCAAGTTGTGCTTAATGAGATGTAGGGTACACTATGAAACCCTAGCTTTTTGTTGTGTTTTATATTATGTTGGTTGACTGAAATTTGGAGAGCTGACACCAAATAGGTGGATGTTTTTCCTCAAGATATGTGCTAGAGAAGGTGCATTTCTTATGGAGGTAATTATTTTATGTGGCATTGATATCTTCTACATGGCATGCATGTTGAAGAGTATCAAGCACTAGCATATCATGTGGATCTATCTCGTGGAGAAGCACTAGGCTTTAAAAGGAAGAGTGCTTGACCCTAGGAGCATTAGTACCATGTGACACACCTTAGGAGGTTGAGAACTTGGCTTGAGCGAGTCTTTCTTAGAAGGCACACCACTTTGAAGTTGTTGTGGACCTCGTACACACATGCGGAGGTGGCATGTTGGAGCTCCAGAACCTTTGCTTGGAGAGTGTGCAGCCTTGTTATCAGGAGCAATTGGCAAGTGGTGCCTTATCTTGGAGAGCACACCACTTGGGATTTGGTGTACAACCACCACATAACATGGAACACCTTGTGTTCAGCGCTCCTCAATTAGGCTAGTGGCTTAAAATTGGGTTGCTTGTAGACTTAGTTCAATTTCTTTTGTTGAAATCCCTGGCATATCTCATATAAAGAGAGGAGAGTGTTTTTGTATTCAAGAGAAAACAACTTAATCATTGGATCATTTCTATCTTCTAAGTGTAATTGTCTTTAAATCTTTGTGCTTGTGTGATTCATGGATTGAAACGCTTAGCTGAAGACTTAGTGAACTACGGTTTGTGTCAGAATAACCCTATGCAAGACATGGAACAGTTGATGCATCCTAAATGGTGGGGAGAAATGGGGGGCAAGATATAACAACATCATATTCTGGGTTAGACATCAGAAATAAATGAGTTTAACATATCTCAACCAATTGATTCGAAACTAGCTTTGACTCTCAATGCAAATAAAACAAAATTCAAGTGCAGCACAAAACTCATCATTGAAATACACAAATATCAATGGAAGTTAAGATATATATCATAGCAAGTGCACACCTCAGTAACATGATGAAAACTTCTTATTTGAACCTATATCAGATGCAGATAACAGAAAGCACTTACCACCTCAGCAGCCTGACTTGTCACAACACAAGTTGGAGCACCTGGACCAGACCAAGCCACTTTACCACCCTGCCTTAGGGAAAACATCATAATATCAAGAAGGTGAATAGAAAACTGCATAAACTTAGGAAATCATCTAGCATAAAAATAGTAGAGTTTACACAAAACCTGCAAAACCTTCCAATCAAATACTTTGGCAAAGCTATATTTATTATTTTCCTTTATAAAAGCTTAAAGTCTAGCTTCAATAAACTACAATTAACCTCTCAGGAAAGAGTAGAACTAAATTAGCAAGCATCATCTCTAAATAAATTTCTTTGAAAAGAGAATGCAAAACCACATCTCTAAAATTTAAGTACAAACCTCTTTAGTCCTGACAGCCATTTGACCTGGTGGTGGTGCAGGAAGAGCTTGAGAAGGAAGTGACACAGATTTGCCCCAACCAATTCTTAATTCATAGTCATACACAACAACACCTGTGTTGATACAGAATCCAATTTTCAGTATTATTATCTCAGTATTTCAAACTATTGCAGGTGCAATACTTCTCTTGACATGGAATATGGGGAAGTTTAATAATCTCATGGCATTATAGAATATCACAAGATAACACATACTGAGCATTGTTCCTAACAAAAAGCAATGAATCAAAAATGAAAACAAGAAATCTCATTCCTCAACTGAATGAGAACAGATAAATAAGAACGAATGTAACTGAAATGAGCTCAATATGTTTTGCAATGCTACTAGATAAACTATTGCACACTTACATCTATTGGCTATATGACAACAATAGTTCTGATAACAGAAAAACAGTCGACTGGACAAGCCGTATGAATCTTTTGAGCTCTATCTAAAATGCTTTTCATTTGAACATGTAGGAAAAACAGTTAAAGAAGATGCACATCCAAGTTAGATATAACAGGCATAGAATACAAAGTTTGTAAGGTGCAAATTTTGCAGCTCCATAACTTCATGGATTGAATGGACTGGCGGAAATTGTCAATGGCTCTTACCGATCTGACCTTGTATGTATCATTTTGAAGAAGTAATAGTGGACCTAAATGGAGCACGTTTTAAATTTTTGAGTAATTTTCCAGTTCCAACCCTATGACAGTCACCAGTAATATTCACCAACCTTCGCCCTATTTCAAACTAACCTATGCCAGAAATTATAAACATCAATCCCACTGTTGTACAGAATCAAGAGGACAACTATCTTCAACTGGTCTATTATTGTGAGTATTTGTTGACTAACTTGTCAACTACAACTATGACTTGCACCTTAAACAAACAATAACTATTCCTCATAATCTACACGTATAAGCAGCAAACTCAGGCAACAAAAACTACTTCTAAATAACTCCCTTTTATTTCAATATGAAACAACTTGGCGTAAAGGTCTTGTCCTGGTGAAGCAAACAACAAGCTCCGACTAAATATTAGTAAGTGTACTTTTCTATCATGGGATCATATCGTGTTGGTCACAAGACATGTAACCAATATGCAACTATAAACTGTAAAGGCTACTGTTTTGGGGTTAAGCCACCTAAAGCACTATTAATAATTTATCCCAGATAAAATGTACTCGAGACAGTGATATATCTGTTTATGTTCAGAGGAAGCCTGCCTCCGGCTGACTCTGTGATGTAAACCTGCAGCATTGATACTCATATAAACATTTGAGGTAAACCTGTTGCAGCATTGATATTCATATAAACATTTGAGGTAAACCTGTTGCAGCATTGATATTCATATAAACATTTGAGCTAAACCTGTTGCAGAATTTCATATAGGCTCTTATCATTCCCTCCACTCTTGTGTTTATCTTGTGTGCATGTACTCTTCTAAATCAAACTGTGGTATCAGAGCAATATTATATGATTGTCATTCTCCTTATCCCGAGAAGATTTGTCCAAGAAAGGATAGCATTTTTTAGTGACAATGAGATAGGGATGTATACACCCAAAGTTTGAATCAAAATATAGAAAAAGACAAGAGGCAACACAAGTTAATATATTAAGTGATAACTTTGGTAAAAGTTTGAAAAGGAGTCAACGGAGGCCTGGTTGGTTGGTAAAGTGAAGGTGTGGTTATTTTCCCCCATGTTAACTCCTAGTAATACGTGTGCAACTGGAGGGTTAAGATTCAGTTACATTCCATCACATTGATCCCATTTCATATGCATCCAGAAATCAACATTTGATTAGGACTCCTTCCAGACTCAATTTCATCAGATTTCAAAAGCTCTTATTTTTAGTTTGCTTTTTCTAGTACTTGTATATATAGGGCTGACATTACAGAGATTATTACATATTCCTGATCTTTGTAAAAGAGCGAGTCTTTCCCGCTTTTTGCTTCTTGCTTTTTTGGAGAAACAGCAGGTCTACAATTAGCAGTTTCTATGTAGGGCAGGGACAGGTCAAATGTCGCAGGCAGTGGGGGCATGGCTCAAGGTTTTAGTGGATGAAAGAGAAGTAGAGTTAAGATCAGCAAAACCAGGTGGATTTTCAGTAGATGGACTTGTGGTATTTTCTGACAGGTTTTGCATTTCAGAGTTCCAATATTATGTGAAGAGATCATCTGTGATTTCTGAGGCCTTGTCTTGTCAAGCCAATCTGGAGTTTTAGGCCAATTTTTTCTGAGGTTATCTTCGCTGGATCTGAGATTATTTTCACTGGATCTAAGGTCATCTTCTGAGGTTATTCTGCCCCCTGTGGGAGGGCATATCTGGGATCATCTGTTAGATAAGTCTGTGCTGATTTTGGAGAAAATCTGAGACCATTCCTGAGGCTTATTGCGGTTTGTTTTTTGGGCTATTCCATGGCTTGTTGCAGACTGATTTAAGGGCTATTCGGTGACTGTACAGACTCTGTTCTGAGACCTCTTGGTGGAAATTTTCAGCAGCTTCTGAGATATAGTCTTTTGGCTCTCCTGAGGCCACATTCGGAGGTCTTTTCTCTTAGTTTCTGAGACCTGTCTGTGGGCTATTTCATTCTTGGATCAAGGATCAATCTCAGGTCTCTATGGTGAGGGCAGATTCAGATTTTTCGGTCCTTTTTGAAAGGGTTTCTTCGCTGATTATTTATCAGTAGTGAATGTCCATGGCACAACCACAAAGCACCAAAAAACTGGTCCAGCAAGGCCAGAGATCACAAAAGCTGGTCCACCAAAAAGCTATTTATTCAAATTTTAATTAAAAGAAAATATATTCATGTACATTCATGCAAATCCAAACCATTTGATACAGGTATGCAGAGTTTAGAGTATCAGATTAGGTTTAGGGTTTGATAATTTGGATTTATTTAATTATTTTCCGGTTTTTCGGTGAACTTAGTTGGCCAAAGAGTGCCTGTATGGTGCCGTATGGAACTGGCTGGTTCAGTTATGGAATTGACCAGTTCAGTCATGGAACCAACGAGCTCTGTATGGAACACCAGTCATTTCTGGTTTGAATGGCCGATTCTGACTGTAAAACCCCAAAGACCAAATGGGCTGGCTGGTTCAACCTGTCCCAATCCGGTTCTGATAGTATTGGGTGCAACACAGAAAAACCCAAAGTTCAAGCAGCATCAGAAAATATGTATGAGCAGTGCAGGTCAACAAATGAGCAAGACAACAGTTATTCCATCAGTCAGCATTAGTAGGTTTGAAATTGCAAAACAGACATGGTTCAGGCAGCACTACCACATATACTTGCAAGGCAAATTTTATTTTTATTAAGTTTGAATCATATAAATATTAAAAATTAAAGTAGCAGACTTGCACAGGAATGGTGTCCCTGTTACACGAGAATGGCATTTCTGGATCAAATATTTTCATAAAGTTTGATTGCCATCTACAAACATTAAAACAGGTAACCTTCAAAGATCAAAAGAGGAAACCATGCAAGAGGCAGTTACCCCACACTGCAGGTACATGACACTTATCAAATGAGTATAGCAGTGTATATACAAAATTACCTAAGTCACCAACCACTTCCCCCCTCCCACACGTGTTGTGAATCCTGTTTGAGCTTGACACATGTCCGACACGTGTTTGACTCATGTCCTATTTGTAGGACACAAATTTACTTGTGTTGGACACAAGCCCCACTAATGTCCTGAAATTTGGACACATGTCTTGTGAAAAAAGTCCTGGAATCAATTTATTGCCTCATTCTCACGCAATTCGGTTACAAGTTTGGAGCTCTCGAAGGTTTTGTAGCGCAATTAAGGGCAATTAAGCAATGTTAGAATGGATTCCAAGTGTTGGGAAGTGGATTTGTCCAGGCCATACTAATGCTATTAATGGTAATGCCAAATTCTAAAAGTAATCATTTTACTTAAATTTTTAACATTATCATGAAATGACTTAGTATGTTTGAGAGTGATTTCAACCTTGTTGGATTTCATATGGAGAATGTAGAATTTTAGATCCCACTCAAAATCCATCAGACTTGACAGTTTTCAGGATTTTAGGATTGGGGAGGATTACAACGTTTCCATTGCAGTTTGTCATGTATGAGAGTATGGAGCTAGCATTTAATTAAGAGGACCAAGCCCTATGTACCTTGATATTCCTAGCATTGATTGTTGCATTCCTCTATCATGACCATAGTAAAAATGCACCCATCACTCAAACAGAATCTTGATTTGACATGTTAAGCTTTTCTATCTTATTTTAATGGTTATAGGGTGATATTGATGTTGAGGATCCCAATATAGGCAACGATTTTGATGATATATAGTACTAGTTATTTGTTGTAGCATGATTTTTGTTGGACTATACAGGCCATTTAGGGCCTCTTTGTTGGTTTTTCTGGTTCAGAGATGGATTGCATTTGCACTCAATGCTATTTTGGTTATATGCATTAGTTGTGTATTGAATTTGTATCATCATCGACTAAATGTTTTATATATTTCATATGTTATGTCTAATTCACTAATTTTTTATATTTTTTAATATATAATATATAATAGATAACGTGTCCTCCGTATCCTATTTCGGGGGGTTGTCGTGTCACGTGACGGATACTCGTATTTCCGTGTCCTACATGTCGGGTGACTTATAACATTAGCAACCAACATTTCAGCAAACTTGGCAACAGTAGGAAAATGTTTTCAGTAGATTCTAGATACAGCTAGTGTTAATCTACATGCCTGGTTATGTCATCAATCCAAGCAGATTACACTGTGCATGAAGAGTGGTGCTGTCTTTGGTTTGGACTCATGATTTGCATATGTGTGATTGCTGAAAATTTGGTTCAGATTAACAGCAACTGTTCAACTTGAATCAAAACTACATTTGCACCTCCACAAGTTCAGCAGCATCAAAATAATTTTACATATATGCTAGGATCATAAAGATCAAAAGCCCCCTGGTTATATAGGCATGCAATCCTCATCCCATTCAACTATATACAACATGGGTATTGTTCTAAGCTGGTGACATGTACCTGCTATCATTTATTTGGTAACAACTTCGACATACAATAATTTGCAATTTCTCCATCCCTGTATTACCAAATCCTTCCCCCCTCATCCCTGGACATGCCCAGCTGCATTTAAGCACCCTAATCGACCAGAAATTAAAACAGCACCAGAAACAGTTAGCAGATAGTCAAGTAAACAAGGTGCATCCAGAAGAGGAAAAGATTAAGCAGGAGGAAGAGGTCCTTGAAGAAATGAAATCAAGAAATTGATACTGGATTGAAGAAGCAGCTCAAAACTTCCAAATTTAGGCCGAACTAGCAGGCAATCATCCAGAAGTGGAAGAGAACAAGGTTGTGACCACAAATTAGGTGAAAAACAATGAACATAATACAAAGGAAAATGAAAGGCAGAACAAGCTAAGAAACACCATCATGAATGTGTAAAAGAAGGTAACAAGACAAAAGACCCAACTGAGACCCCAAGGGGGTTCCTCAAAGAGGAGTTGGGCTGATCCACTTCGATTAGAACAACAAAAGGACTGGGGAAAGCATGCAGCCAGAGCAGAGGTTTCCTTTAAGTTTTTTGAATGAATGAAGGGCTGAATTTGAAGAAGTAATTACCTCTGTGTGTGTGAATCAGTGTTTTATGCTTCTGTCATTTAATTTCCAGCTATTGTGTGGTTGATGCTATGGTCTGAAATTTATTTCTGCATTAACTAAATTCAGCAATCAGTTGGTTAATTGAGATCAGAAGGACATTAGTCACCTAGGACTGGAAATTTTCACAAGACCTGAAGGAAAAGAGAAGCATAATGCTGGTAGGAGATTTCAACAACCAGACTGATAACTTACAGGTGGCACATTACATTGATAATGAGAATATGACGTCCCAGCAAGAAGATCACACATTTGGAGAACATACCCTTAAGATCTGCAACATGCATAATACAATTATATTCAATGGGATGGCTAGAGGGTAGAGCTCAAGGAGGCACTTGCTTTATATTATATATATATATAACAAATAAAGTGTAGCAGATTACATCATATGTTTGGAATATGGCATCGACAGTTACTACACCGCTGAATAGGCCAATGCCAAGAAATGATGTTACTTAATTATGAGTCAGTTTTTGCGGAAATAAGATGGCAAGGTAAACAAAAAAATAGGAAACCGAGGGGCAGATTCAGCAGCACAGAAAAAGACAACTATAGACATATGACATCAGTGAGATCATGTAGAGGAAAATCAGCGAGTGGAATAGGAGGAGAAAAATGCCATAGAGCAAGTGGGGTTTAGGCCCAAGCATTCCATCATTGACCATTGCCTCACTTTGAAGCCTATGATAAAGAAAACGTAGGATTCAAAGGAGGATGAGTTGTGATGTTGCTTCACTGACTTCAGGAAAGCCTTCAACATGGTTCCTAGACAGAACTTATAGGCTATGTCACAGGGTTTGCCGAGTTTGAACCTTGAGGTTCGAAATTCGGCGAATCCAAAAAAAAAAAAAAAAATTCGTTTAAGGTCGGTGAACCTGATAGTCAAACCTCAACGAATTCAAACCTCAATGAATTTGATCCTCAAGGTGAACCTAAAGACGAACCTGAAGCCGAATTTTATAACTTTTTAAATCATTTTACATCATATATATGATGAAAAATATGTATAGTCGAATTTAATGTCGAAACTCATATGAACCTCATTGGAAAATTTGAATTTGAATCGAACTTAATCGTTGCTGAACCTGAATTCGAACCCGAACCATGTGACATAGCTTATAGGAATGCTCATAGTGTTGAGGGTGTTAGACAAATGGAGAGCTACAATGCACACAGGCCTTACAGGCAAGTCAGAGCCAAGATCAAAATCTGAGAGGGATTCTTGGTATGGTTGAGAAATGATGTCATGGTTAAGCAAAGTTGCCCCCTCACCAACACTATCTAGGCTACATCTTGACAACCTGGAGGAGTAGATTGATAAGAAAGGTTGGCAGGGGGGATAAAAATAGCAGGTATTATAATCAAAACTCCTTTATGAAGATGATGTCATCTTACCCACAAGAATCTTACACAGCTTGCAAGAGAATTTCAGGGCACTAGTAACCTTTTGCAAAGAAGTGGGAATGGAAGTGAATAGGGAAAAACTAAAGTGATCGTGTTTTCTCTTAAAAAGAAAATGAGGAAGCAGTAAATCAGTTTCAACCTATGTTACCAGGATTCAGATACGGATACAGATACGGATCCGGATCCCCTAGTTTTTTGAAAATCCAAGATCCGGATACGGCAAGGATACGTCACGTACACAAAAAAAAATAATAATATTTTAAAAACTTTTAAAAATACTTTAGAGCTAAAAAATCAAATACTCCGTGAAACCATCAAACCCTTTTAGAAAACTGAATGATAAATATGAAGATTGAAACACTGAAATGATGCATCCTCCTTCATACAAAGTAACAAAAAGGATCATAATATCATGAATGATAATAGTAAATACATTTAACATATTGCATATTGCATATTGCAACTCTACATCATGAAATTGAATAGATGATGGGGATCCTGGAATGTAGGAAGTTGCATCAGTAGGCTAGACTGGTGGTGGAACAATATCCTCAAATAGGTTGAGGTGAGTCATGGCATTCAATGTCAGGTTCAAGTCAGAGATCTCAAGCTCCATATCCCACATCCTACTCGGACCTTTTTTATACTCTGGTTCAACATGTGATAGAAGAGATTTTGCGTCTATTTTGATGATTTACCCTTTCACTCTGCTCATGTTGTAATGGTTCCATAATGATAATGGTCTATAGACTATAAGTTACCTAACTGCATATAAAATTCAAATTATAATATTTAATATTCAATTAATAGTATTAATAATACAATAGGCGGCACTTTGTAATACAAAAGTAAATGATATGGTTAAAATAAAAAATGAAATACATTATTATTTAATAATTTTTGAAACTTCACACTTTTGTATTAAATAAATCTAAATCTAAATCTAAATACCATATTATACATCTAATAATATTATCTGATATTGATATAAATTTAACCATACCAATTTTAATTAAAAAAAAGGCCTTGATATCGTTATAACGTTTATATAATTTATATATTATGTTATTATTATAAATAATAATATATAATATATACGCTCAGATTTGTTCCATACAATATTGGATATAGGCTTATAACGTATATATAAATATTAAATATTAAATAGGGTAATAGCATATATAAATTAGGGATAGCGAATAGGCTAATAGCGTATATAATATTTGGTCATAACAAATGGTTAGGGATAACCGTATGTAATGTTTTGTATATAATATAGTGTACGCAATGTTTTGTTCATAATGATTATATATGCAATGTTTTGTTATAATATATATAACCATTTATCCATAATATTTATTATCTGCTAGCCGTCCGAGTTGGTTGTGCCTACAAGCTTGAGCAGTTGAGCCCACTGCCAAATGGAACAGGAACAGGAATAGTCAAGCATTGTCTGTCGTTGAGTTGGTGGTGCCGAATGGTCGAAGTCGTGTCTGTCTACGTTGCTGTTTGCATCGTTGTCTACCCTGCGGCTGGATGGGGTCACGATGTATATAATCCCTGCAACTCGATTCAAAGAACAATGCAATATAAAAAATTAAAACATTCGATTGTTTAACCTAAAAGTTAAAACCGCAACCACAAACCTAAAGTGTGTTAACATTTTCTGTTTCATTTTGGCGATTCTGACATACAGTGTCAAGATCCGTTTCAGGATAAGATATCCATTTCCGTAAAATGAAGAACCGCCACAGTGTCGTATTTCACACGTTTCCAGGTGTATCCGTATCCGGATCCGAATCAGATCCGTGGATCCGTGGATCTTGGTCCTCTGCCTGTCGGATCCGGTAACATAGGTTTCAACAAATAAACTTTAGAAATTATTCAGAACTGCAACCACCTTAGCTATGTTGTAAAGTACGCACAAGAAAAATAATTTAATGTAGGCAGAAGGCAACGTTCATTCTACAAAATAGTTGCAGGTTGGTAGAAGTTAGGGATAGGGCCATAATCAATTTTCCTTTTCCAGACACCTGTAACACTGCCATTGTTGTATGGGTGCAAGATTTGTTGGCCAAGTATCTCAAAAACAGGTCAAGTCATATAAACATAGAGAAAAACCACACATAAGATCCCTTTTATGTCTAAAGACTAACCCTTAACAGAATCATGTTGTTATGAACATAAATATGTAAAAAGAAATAGTGAAAATAGTTAATAATAATAACTATGACAGCAATTGAATTCCCAACCAGCCTAGATCCATCTTAACTCCTTATCTATCAAGCACCGAGTGGGATCAAATCTCTCAAGGTGCAAACCTCTGTTTTGTGTGCAAAACTTGAGAAAATGTTTGCAGCTCAAGAGATTTGATCACTCTCGGTGCTTGATAGATCCAAAGCTGTTAATTTCAGGTACATTCCTGCTTAGAGCAATTTATTTCAATTTTCACAATTAGCTCAATATCTTTTCCAGATTAGCAATCACATCAGCATTAAAGTAAACTGCAGATAGAACATAAACATAAATCACAGAAGACAAATCAAGACAAGAGGACACAAGATGTGGCGCTAACCAGGGACAAACCCCAATGTGGGGAAACCCTTGATCAATTCTTCTTATATGTTCTTCAATAGTTCAGCAAAGAGAGAG